>BSSO01000866.1:0-27991 GCA_030267885.1 Mesembryanthemum crystallinum
GGTGGAAAAGTGTTTTCCATCTAAAAATGGTTTTCCGTCCTATAGCAAACCAAACGCCGGAAAATTGAAAAACTATTTTTCCGGAAAATATTTTCCGTCCTACCAAACACAGCCTTCACCTTTCATGTTTCTTCCATGCCGATGCAGTAGACAATTAATTAGCAATGGAGCCCGTATCAAAAGCCTTTTTAATTAAAAGAAAAGTGGGCAAGATTTTAACTGCAATTTCAGATTCATCTTCAAAACAAGTACTCCCTCTGTTTTTTTTATAAGTGTCGTTTTCGCTTTTCGAGGCCGAACTTTGACCTTGAATATCTTTCAAAATATATAACCAAAAATTATAAAAGTTTTATATTATGAAAGTACATCTCATTATGAATCCAACAAATATTTTTTCATGTTGTGAATCAAAATAGTATTTTCACGAATTAATAGTCAAACTTGGAGTTAAGTGTAATGCAAGGACCTCAACTTTCACTTTTGTTCAATTGAAGGACCTCATTTTTTTTTCGTTCAATTGAAGGACCTCTTCTTTCATTTGTTCAATTGGAGGACCCCGATAAATGATTTTAAAATCACAATGAATTAAAAATGCCCAAAATCAGAAAATTGGTAAAAGGCTACGAATTTACTGAATTACCCCCATTACCCCACGCGATAAGTCTAATTTACCCCCATTCTGTACACTGTTCAACCCACACAAACCCATGTTTTATTAAGTTAACCGTTCCCAACACAAAGTAATTAAAAACCTTCACGCAACAAATTAACAACGACAGCAACAACTAAAATCGCCCAAAGATAAAAAAATTCTAACTAAAACCGTCAACAACAACTAACAAAGCATACCCATTAACTATAACACTAGACATTAGCGAAATAACTCACAAAAAAAAAAAAAAAAAAACAACAACAACAACAACAAATTAAAAAAAACTTACCAAAAATTGCTCCAAAATCTCGAACTTGTAGTAGCTTGAAGGACCGATTGGAGCTTTTAATAATGGTGCCAAGGTTTTGGGGAGAGTGGGGGTTTGGGAATTTTTGGGAGGGTTAGCGTTATTTTCACAAAGGGAGGGGAGAGTTCACTAGTCAATAGGTTGCTTAGAGAGTTTAACATAGAGTGAGGATAGATTGGTCCTATCACTTGGGGTAATGGGGGTAGTTTAGTAAATTCGCATCCTTTTAACCCATTTTTTGATTTTTTCAATTTTTAATTTATTTTTGTGATTTTAAATTCATTTTCCGGGGTCCTTCAATTGAACAAATGAAAGAAAAGGTCCTTTAATTGAACGAAAAAAAGATGAGGTCCTTCAATTGAACAAAAGTGAAGGGTGTAGTCCTTACATTGTGCTTAACTCGTCAAACTTGGACACGAAAATCTAAAATAACATTTAAAAAAAGAAAAAAAAAAAACGGAGGGAGTAATTTACAGGCAAAAGAAAACACACTACGATAAAGCACCAATGGGTAAAGAAAAGCTGTTGAACATTTTTGCAAAAGAAAAGTGACCCCCAATAATGGTTACTAGTACCAGAAAGTGTTGCTTCTTGCTTGTGTAATGTGTAGATTAGGCTCGACTTATATAAACAAAACAATTAGAGTATATCTATTGATACCTCAATTTAAATGAATGAATGATACTCCATCATACATGCCATGTGTTTTCTAAAACTAAAGCCAAGTCGCCCACTTTTGCTGCCTGTCAATAATAATAAACCTGCAAATTTCACACATCATCCCAAATACTCCAATGAAATTAAAGCGAATGAGGATCCATTTTACTAGAGTTACTTAAATAAATCACATCATTAGTATTTATTCATTTATTTATTTATTCATTCATTACCATTTCCCTAATTTTATACTCCTATTATTTAATCACATATTTAGCATGGCACTTAAGTGCAAAATTTTCAATGAAACAATTAGGTGTAGGAGGTGGTCCAAATGGTAAAAATTCCTTTCCCCCAATCTCTTAATTGAGCTCAAATCCTACCCGTCTAACAGCGTACCTTTCAGTACTTAAAAATTAAGTACACATATATGATGGACCCACCTATGAGGTTATTAGTACTTGTGACTTAAAAATGATACTCGTGATCAAAATCTAATATGCAAACTAGTACTAATGACGTAAAAATTAGTACTGATACGCCTTATTATATGAAGCCACCTTATATATAACCCACTTAATCAAGTATAGTTAAGTACTCCAAACCCACTTTCTCGTTTGCAACTTTAATAATTACCCAGGCGGTAGCACCAAACCAAAAAAAAAAATTGCCTCACGCAGGCCTCGCGCACAAAATCTAACACACACACGTTGCAGGTGACGGGCAGATCCACACCGTTGATGAGTCCTGAGATCAGCTACTAGCCCCTAGCCACTTGTCTGTCACAAATTTATTTAATTCACAGCCGGGTTACTGTAGGAGTTTCTATTTTCTACTATTTTCCCTTTTTCTTTACCCCTTTTTGTATAGACAATATAGTACTATATATACCCATCATTTGGCCATGGTTACACCACACTTCTTCACACTCCACTACTCTGCTTACTGGTACACTCTCTCTCCTCACCACCCTAGTTAATTTAATTTTTGAATTCTTTTATTATTGTATTACTACTCTTTATCATGTTAGTTTGTTCATAATACTTAGACTGTAAGAAGATAACTGATTATGGAAACTGAGACACTGTTATTCTGTTAATATGAGGTGAATTATATATGTTGGTGCTACAAATTATCCTTCATTAACTGCCCTTGATTGATTTGTGTGTGTTCTAAATTAAATAGTTAATTTAAAGCTGGTTTGATCATTTTGCTTGAAAAGGTTGTCAACTTGAATGTAGAAAATAATCATATGTACTATGTGACTCTGTATATAATGTTGTTTTTAATTTGTGTTTGTCCAAGTCAAATTTAAGTTTTAACCCTGTATTAGGTTCAACAAGAAGGGAAACAAGGTAGTGTATAAGGAAACGTAGGGTGTGTTCATTTCAAGTGAACGCTGCTCAACAGAATTGAACAACAACTGAATGAATAGTAATATACTCCATGTGCGAGGAATAGTGAGGTAAAGAACTGAACTAAACATTACTGAACTGATTGCACGATAAAATG
The DNA here is from genome assembly GCA_030267885.1 of Mesembryanthemum crystallinum. Classification (NCBI taxonomy): domain Eukaryota; kingdom Viridiplantae; phylum Streptophyta; class Magnoliopsida; order Caryophyllales; family Aizoaceae; genus Mesembryanthemum; species Mesembryanthemum crystallinum. The sequence continues at coordinate 3,129 of BSSO01000866.1, forward strand.
AACAAAGTCATCCTGTATGTATGTACGTGGTGTGCTTTCCCTTTCCCTCCCTGTACTCGACAACAAACAGAGTTATGCTTTTTTTTCCCATTTTTGTTTGTTTGTTTTGGTTGCAAAGAAGGGGGAATTGTCAACATTGTGAAAGGCTGATGCCTGATGGGCAGGGAGTAGGAGGTTATAAATCAAGTCTCTGATGTTTCAGTATCTCAGCATGACTGAGGTTATATGAGTAATACTTTACATGACTGAGTTGTGCGATAGTTAGATGCGCTGCATTGTTATAAACATGCTCCTTTTCTCATTAATGTTTTGATCATATTCATCTCACCCTTCTATAGCTTGTCTTATGAAAGAAGAAAGATAACATCCTCTATTTTGATACACTCTCTTTAGCTTTCCCTCTTGTTGTCATGGTAATTTCAATGATGGTCAGAACAGCTCATTAGAGTAATGGTACCTTGCCCGGTTTTACCTTAGTATAGATTATCTCCTTCATCTATGGTAGTTTGATACTTGTCTTTTCTTGGACAACAGATAATTAAAGAGCAACTTTTTGGATATGGCTGACGGTATACCTGATGGTCCCCTAGATTTCGGATTGTTAGAATGGGCAAAGATGGATAACCGGAGATTCTTGCATGCTGTGTACCGTGTTGGTGATCTTGATCGCACCATCAAGTGAGTTTTTTTTTTTATCCTGCAAGTAGTGTTGTTGCATGATCAGAGCATCATGGATCTCTTATACTCTAGTCCATAATTTCTCTGCCAGGTTTTATACAGAATGTTTTGGAATGAAGCTACTGAGGAAGCGGGATGTTCCACAGGAGAAATATTCAAACGCCTTTCTTGGGTTTGGCCCAGAGGAGTCTAACTTTGTTGTGGAGTTAACATACAGTAAGTACACCATACAATTAGTATTGTGTATTTACCGAAAATTCAAACTTTTGATCCCTTATCTGTGCTTTGATGTGATAATTGATATTGGCCTACAGACTATGGGGTAGATGAATATGACATTGGGACAGGATTTGGACATTTTGCAATTTCCACACAAGATGTAAGTAATATATGACTAGTTAAAGAATCAGTATGGACTTTGGCATTGGATCCTCAATCTTCTTTACTTCCAGGTCTACAAAATGGTTGAAGACATCCGTGCCAAGGGTGGTAACATTACCAGAGAACCTGGCCCAGTGAAAGGTGGATCAACTGTCATAGCATTTGTGAAGGATCCTGATGGCTACGTATTTGAGCTTATCCAGAGAGGTCCAACTCCTGAACCACTTTGTCAAGTAATGCTTCGTGTTGGTGATCTGGAGCGCTCTATCAAGTTCTATGAACAGGTATGCTATTTTGGTTGGTTTGGTTTGGGGTTGTTTCTGTTGTGTTCAGGTGAACATTCTAACCCTGATGACATAGGATGTTTGGTTTTAATAACTTTCCCCTAGCCGGAGATTAGAAAACTTGTCTGACTTCCAAGTATGAGTTTTTGAACCTTTTTCAGTTTATTCTTTTGTCCTGAAGATGGGGAAGGGGAGAGAAGTCAGTTTCTCTTCTTGCATCAATGATTCAATGATGCTTTAAAACAGATGCTGCATTCTATTGTTTGTCAACCTTCAAATAACAGATGCTTAGCAGAGCTGATTCCTCTGTTATATTGTTGCTAATTGGCAATCTCTGCTGAATAGCAGCCTGATAATGCCTTTACATGTTAAGGCTCTTTACTCAAAGTTAAACTAATGGAGTGTCCTGGAAGTCCTGGAACACTACGTGACTCAAGGATCGACCTGTGGATACATTATAAGGTTAAACTAAGGTATGATTTGATTTTAAAAACCATGATTATGGCTTTCAAAATGGCCCATTTCTTACTTCCCTTAGACCATTTTACTTTTGTATTTTAGGACTTTTGACAATCGAAGGTTCATAATAGATTTCAACCCCACCTTTTAAGTTTCATAATAGCTTCTCAGTTGGGAAATGAGTTGCACATACTTTGTTAATGAAACACTTCAAACCTGTTCATGTTTATTTAGCAACTTGATGTGCTTATTGGATCTCATTTGTGCAGGCCTTGGGCATGTGGGTAGTAAAGAAAGTTGACAGACCTGAAGAAAAGGTGTGCATAACTTCTCCTCTATAATTTTCAATGTAGCTACTTCACTTGAACTTTTATGGTTTCGTCAAACTTATAAAGTTACCTTATGATACAGTACACTGTAGCAATGTTGGGTTATGGCTCTGAAGAGGAGAAAACTGTTCTGGAATTGACTTATAATTATGGTGTCACTGAGTATACTAAAGGGAATGCATATGCACAGGTCAGTGTGAACTTTGTTTGTCGCTTCATATCCACATTAGTTTCTGTGTTGTGGTTGTTACTGATGTTGTGAATCTGAATGACAACAATAGGTTGCTATTGGTACCGATGATGTCTACAGTAGTGGTAAGGTGGTCGACATTGTAACTAAAGAGCTTGGAGGAAAGATTACTCGACAACCTGGACCGGTTCCTGGACTCAACACTAAGATTGTCTCCTTCTTGGACCCAGATGGGTGGAAAACCGTAAGTATCCTTGTACTAAAGCTACATTAAAATCTTAACTGAATTGAGCTGATGACAATTGAATGAATAATAATATGCAGCAAAACGATAGATTGCAGAAGTGGAATTATTGCAAGATGGGAACAATAAATTGAACAGAGCCTAAATATATGCTCGCATTAAGAATGCTCCTGGAAAAGGGGGTTGTTTCTTTTAGATTACTAGTTTCTTTTTTCTGTGCTCACTCAATTGACACTTATGGGCCAGTAGAACTTCTGTGGTATCAATTTTCATTTTTGATTTTAAGCCTCTAAAAATATTGGTCTCTTTCAGAAAATGTTGCATCAAATTATGCCAGTAGTATAGTATAAGTTGCCTGTTGATTGTGATTGAATTTACTTATATGTCAATCCTCAATACATCAAATGATTCAAATTAAAAGGTGATATTGTTAACAACATGAACTATATCATGAACTGTGAATTTTATGAGTTGGTGAATGGTGTGCGATGAACTTACATGTCGGTGTTTCGACATTTTAAACGTGCAGGTTCTTGTAGACAATGAAGATTTTCTCAAGGAGCTCAAGTGATGGAAAAACTCTTAAGTACATATGAATGGCTGGCTTGCTTAAATAATTGTAGCATCACTTGCTTTCTATATGAATCTACTATGGTAATCTTATGTATGTGATAAGGTTTAAGCTTTGCAAGTGAGTCCTGAATATAATGCATGGATACTTTCTCCTTCACAAAATTAAACATCTTTTGTCCAAGAGTAGATGCACAGATGTTCAGAATTCTCTCAATCTTGACATAATAAAACAACTTGACTAATTACCCTTTAACTGAAACTATATGCATAGGAATGAAATCCGTAATAAAAAAAAGGGGTGAATTTGAAAACTAGGTAATACTCAATCAGACAAGGGTCATGTTCATATTGTCTCATGTGTTGTATTCGATTCAATTATGCGGTTTACTTTTACTCTCACATACTATTAGTGATTCAATTTAACTTATAGTCATAATTATCGTAAAAATTACTACAGTATTATTTTTGAATTTAAAGAGTACAATTAAATTTCACATTGCCATACAAAAGATATTGGGAATTAACCTTTCAAAATTCTTCCAAGCTGAGGTAGTAGAATCACCTTTTGGAATCCAATGCATTAGAGTGAAGACAAATAGTAATGGGGCTCGTATCAATTCTTTTCCAAAAGAAAAGCATCATGATTTTTAGCCACAATCACAAAAATCTTAGATTTATCTCTAAACAAAACTTACTTGGAAATTATAGTAATTGTTAAACAAAGTTTAACTTTGAAAGTGTAAGTTACACTCTCAACTTCGAAATGTGACAAATGGATCTTACTAATAATTCATTTATTTCAGTTTTCACATTTTTTCAATCAATCGTGGAAGCAAACATGTATGAGAAAGCCGTTTGGTATTTACACTTACAAGTGAGAATGCATAGTACGTAGTAATAATGTATTAGTATTATGTTAATCTAGCATCAATGGACAAAGACAATTACAAAGGGTTTCAACACTTTTGCTAAAATGACCCTACATTATAGTAGTGGTTATTAGTAAAGTTATTCATTATTGAAAATGACAGGGACATTTTGTGCAAGTTTGTCATGAAGTGGTTCACATGATTCATGCCAAAATTTTCATTCTCATAGTATTATTTTCATTGTTTCTCACGCGGGTTTTAAATGACAATAAAAATTACGATGATAAAAAGCTTTACCACATGCTACCTACATTACTCAAGTAAAAAAATTTCATAACCATCTCCTATTAAATTGTTACCAATATAGTAATCACTGATAAATTGTATCTAGTGAGGCATTCTAAATTCTCTATTTCTTCATTTGAACATTCCTTTTATTCTAAAATTTTGTTCTCTTCAACTTATTTTTGTTGATTTCAACAAAAATCAGTAAAATCAACAAAAATCAACTAAAATCAGTAAAAATCAACAAAGTCAACAAAAATCAACAACCCTAACCTTGTTTTTGGTGCAAGGACCCTCAATCTTATTTGATATACCAATAATGTCAACCTACACATAAGTCATACCAACAACTTATTAATACTCCATCCGTCCCACTATTATGTTTCCAAACTACCAAAATTTTTGTCCCACCATTACCTTTCCAAACCAAATAATCCCTCATATCATCCCTAAATTACCCCTCCACTATCTAAAAAATACAATAAAAAACTATTTTTTCTCTCTCCAATCACTCTCGCTCCAATCACCCTCCCTCCAATCACTCTTTCTTTTCTAATTTTATATCTCTCTCACAACCAAAAATTATATTCTCTCTATTTCACAAGGGTAAAAATGATTAAAATTTTCCTCCTAAATTCTTGTGCCAATTTTGATTTGGAAACGTAATAGCGGGATGGAGGGAGTAATACTCTATTTTCTTCCACGTGCGCAAAACCACACATCCCACGTAGTTCAAGACAAGCCCTCCATTAGTTTATTCTCACATAACCATGATAAAAAAGACCTCATACTACACTGACAGGCATATCTACACCGTTCATTTATCCTGATATCTACATCTAGCCCCCAGAGCCGGTCTGTCACAAAGCATTGATTCACAGCCGGGTGTTATTAAACCTTATTTCCCTATTTTTCCTTTTCCTTTTCCTTTTCCTTTTAATTCTGTGTGTAGAAGTATCGATAGTCAAAAGGAGCACATATACCCACCATCATTTGGACATCTTTATGCCACACTGCAGCTACGAATCACCACAATCACACTCACTCCCTCTGGTACTCACTTTCTCTCTCTTCTCTAAGTAATTTTGATTTTTCAAGCTTTTGCATTGTGTGATTACACTTCTTGTTAATTTGTTCATATTTGCATAGATTGAAACAAACACAATTAATCGATTTTGGTAATTTAGAGCGTGCTAAATGTTATTGGGGTGCTGGAAGTTTTTGGGGTTTCTCTGTTTTGCTTTTTCTAGTATTAGGGTTCTTGGTTTACATTAGAATAATGACTGCCCCTGATTTTTGTGTTTTCTGAACTAGTTAATGTAACGCTGGTATGATAATTTGCTTGAAAAAGAAGTTAACTTGAATGTGAAAGATGGTAGTAAATTTTTGTGGGTTTTATTTGTGTTTGTCCAAATCAAAACTGGAGACCTTTTTTGGTTCAACGGGGAGGGGAACGGCAGTGGGGAGTTGCGTAAGAGGAAACAAAAATGCAAATTTATGTTCTTTTGGGTTGATCTGAATATGAAAGGATGGTGGGTTGTGATGGGCAATTTTAACGTTTTCTGGATGTTTCAGTATCTGGGCATGAATGAGCTCATCTACTAATTTGCTTTTGTCCAAAGTTACATGAACCCTTTTTGGTTCAGATTGTTGCTCGGTTGTAGCTTGGTGCTTTATTTGCCATGCTTTTGTAGGCAAACACAATTGGATTGTTATCCCCGGGACGAATCCAAGAGCTAACATCGAAATACTAAAGGGGTCAAAATCATCATAGACACTCATATCTGTTCCAGGTGGGGCTGTAATGAAAAAAGACTTAAAATTATAAACAAGTATGATTTCCTTTAATATTGAATGTGTAGAGCAAAGATCTTAGTGCAGTAAGATTTTGAGGATAATAGTAGAAGCACTTACGATTGACTAGAAACTTTGCGTGGAAAAGAATATTCTATACTGATCCGTACTGGACATAACCATGGTTTCAATTGTAGCAACGTTTGTGTGATTTAGAATGTAAATGCTGCTCTGTTTAAACCTTAATGTGTTATGAACGTCCTCTTTTTTCATTGATGTTTTAATTATATCCCCCCACCCTTTCCTCAGGAAAGCTGTTATTCATAGTGATTATGTATTATACTGTGTGTCTTATGAGTTACTCCATGGTTATATCTAAGGAGAAGAACAGTTAGTAACAAGGGTAGCTTACCTAGGTAATTAATCTCTTAAATTGATGGTAGTATCATACTTATTTTTCCTGCGAACAGATAAAGTGCAACATTTGGAATATGGCTGAGAATTTGGAATTGTTGGAATGGCCAAAGAAAGATAGACGGAGACTCTTGCATGCTGTATACCGTGTTGGTGATCTTGACCGCACCATCAAGTAAGTTCTTGCAACATGCAACTGCAAGAGAGTTAAGAATCTTAAGATACATGATCAGACATCACGAATTCACAACGAGCATGGATCTCTTACTAGCCATAATTTCCCTTGCAGGTTTTACACTGAATGTTTTGGAATGAAGCTGCTGAGAAAGCGGGATATTCCAGAGGAGAAATATTCAAATGCATTTCTTGGATTTGGCCCAGAGGAGTCTAGCTTTGTTGTAGAGTTAACATACAGTAAGTACACAATACATTCAGTTTGTAAGCTTCTTCTCTACTTTCGTACTTCTGTGTACTTTTTCACATATTAATGGTCAAAGTTTACAAACTTTGACTTTGCAAAATCAAATTGTAAAGGTTTTCACTGATGTTCTTTTATCTGTCTTTTGATGATGTTATATTGATATTTGTCTACAGACTATGGGGTGGACAAATATGACATTGGAACAGGATTTGGACATTTTGCAATTGCCACCCAAGATGTGAGTACTATTTGACTATGTTAAGAATCAGAATGAATTTTAGCACTTGATACATAACCTTCTTTACTTCCAGGTCTATAAAATGGTTGAAGACATCCGTTCCAAGGGTGGTAACATTACCAGAGAACCTGGCCCAGTGAAAGGAGGATCAACTGTGATAGCATTTGTGAAGGATCCTGATGGCTACATCTTTGAGCTCCTCCAGAGAGGTCCAACGCCTGAACCATTCTGTCAGATAATGCTTCGTGTTGGTGATTTGGAGCGCTCTATTAAGTTTTATGAGAAGGTAATGATATTTATGGTTGGTTTCTGTTGAAATTGGAAGTTTGGTCTTATAACTTTGTTCTCTCCCCTAGCTACAGTAATTCTCTGACTTCTAAATTTGACCACTTGTGTGAAAAAGCTTCGTATTTTGTTTTTTCCTGGTGAGGGAGGGGGTTGTTGTGGAGAGGAAGTTACTTTTTCCCTATGGCATCATTAGGACTCAAAAACAGATGCTGCATTCTGCTTCAATATTAAAAAATGAAAATAAAAATTGATTGGCAATCTTTTCTGAATAGGTGCCAGATAATGCCTCAAAATGTTGAGAGCTACTGTGCTCAATAGTAGCTTTAGTTTCTCTTATAGTCTGGAAATGGAGTGGGGATGCCACCACTTATAATACATGGTAAAAATCACTTAGTTGAAGGCCAACTTTAAGACACCGAATCAATTTGTACCCACCCTTCTCATAAGCTGTCCAATGCAATTCTACGTATCATGTTAAATTATCATGAAGTTTCTTATGGAATATAAACACTGTCTCTACTCTTTAATTGCTCAGTTGAGGAATAAATTTCATCACCTTGTTTGTCAAGTACTTCATAGTTCAGTTGAGGAATAAATTATCATGTCTGTTTAGCAGCTTGATGTGCTTATTGGATCTCATTTATGCAGGCCTTGGGGATGAAGGTAGTAAAGAAAGTTGATAGACCTGAACAAAAGGTTTGCATAATGTCTGAACAATGTAGCTACTTCACTTCAACTTTTATGGTTTTGTAAAATTTTATAGTTTCCCCAATGATGCAGTACACTGTAGCTATGTTGGGATACGCCCCAGAAGAGGAGACTACTGTTCTGGAGTTGACTTATAATTATGGTGTTACTGAGTATACTAAAGGGAATGCATATGCACAGGTAGGTGTTAATTTATATGGAGTAGTTATTTGTCTTCAATACCCACATTAGTTTCTGTGTTATCATTGTTATTGATTTTCTAAATCTCATGACGGCAAATAGGTTGCTATTAGTACTGATGATGTCTACAAGAGTGGTGAGGTGGTGAACTTGGTTACTCAAGAGCTTGGAGGAAAGATTACTCGCCAAGCTGGACCGATTCCTGGAATCAACACTAAGATTGTCTCTTTCTTGGACCCTGATGGCTGGAAGACCGTAAGTATCCTTAATCTGTTTCTACAAAAATTCCAATTATATGCGGTCGTTTGGTTCACCACTCTAGGATGTTGAAATTTCCAGGAATTTGTGTCTTGCAGTAATTGGAACATCTTAGGTAGTGTGGTAAACTGTTCGGTTGACAATGCAGGACATTCTTCTTACCTAGAGGGGCTAAGCAAGCAACTTCCCTCTGTTTGAGAAATAGAACAACCTGAAAATTTCCATTTCCTGCATTTTTGTTACTTGCCATTTGGTACCTCACGTGTTCTTTTATTGTTCAACCAAACAATCACTACGTATACTCTGGACGCAACTTATTGTCTCTTTTAGACTTATTTCGTGCTTTTTGTGCTCTCCAAAATGAATTTTGTGGGTCCTGACCTCTGGCAAATTTTCAACCTTCATATCAAGCCCCTTTATAAATTGGGCCCTTACAGAAAATGTTGCATCAAGTTGTGCTCATTGTAGGGTTTGAGTTGCCTATTTGATTGTGATTTGAAGTTCTTTATTAAGAGGTAGATATATGTCAAAACTAGGCATGAGATTTTGCTCGGTAACATGAGCTGAATTGTTAAAACTATGAATTGGCATGGGATGAACTGACGTTTGGCCTTTCGATATTGTAAATTTTCAGGTTCTTGTCGATCATGAAGATTTTCTCAAGGAGCTGAAGTGATTTGAAGCAATCTCCTGGTAGTAATATGTATGGATAATTGGCTTGCGTAAATAAATGTGTAATCACATGTAGTTTCCTGTCAATCTAGTCCTTATGGTAACTTTATGTATGAATATTAGCAATCAAGATGGACGTGGCACCTTCTTGCTGTTTCTTGTGTTTTGCAAATGGATTCAGCTTTGCGAGTGAGCCCTGAATAGTGAATATAATGAATAATAATACAAGGTCGTTCAGTAAACTCATAAAGGAATTAGCGGCAGCTCAGTGTTTTTGCAATCACATTAATACGATGACTCGATGAGCAATGGGTTATAGTTATGTTTTTCGATCTTTCTGTTCACAAGAATTGATCCCTCAACCATATATAAGGGATGAAAGTGTCAAACTACTACTTAGTTGATAGCAAATGGTCGTATATTGCTTGAACTTGTGGACATGTTCAGCAGAAAACTGATGATTTCAGAATGAAGGATTCATAACAAAACTTGCAACATGTATCGTCATCAATCGATAATTTCACGTTTGCTCATTGTGTCATCATGTAGTATATTTCAAAATGTACAATCAATAAGATACAACTAGGACCCAACATAAACAAAAACGCCAATGACATGGCCAGCCTAATAGAGTAACCTGTTTGCGTTCCTGAAGAACTTGACCTGAAGCACACGAGGACGAAATCCAATGATCCTGTTTGCCTCCCTGTTGAACTTGAGCAGCAGCAGCTCATGCTTGTTTTACATCCAAATTGGATTTGCTCTACCCTTTAAAAAGAGTTATATTTTCACTTCTTCAACCAATGAAAAAGAATTGAGTAAATTTTAGGGAGATAAACAAATTAATCAAACTGTATATGCAAAAGGAAAGGAAATGTCCCGGTCAAAAATTTTCTGAAAAGAAGTCCCTTGCTGGATTTAAGAGGTGAAAGGTATGTACGGGATGAAAAACGATTGGCCTTGTGTTGCATACGTTGACAGACCAGTGTGGTAATCAAATGTTTGACAATCTCACAAGGAATCCATTGGATAACAACCAAGAACACGGAGAAATCTAGAGAACTCCTGCAAGAAAACAGTAAGATTTATTGTCAATTGTCAAGAAGGTCAAGAGTAAAACCTATTTCCAACTCGTGTACCATGCACACGTTTTATGACCGTATGATTAGCAAATGCAAATATTTGGAGGTGTATTAGTGTTTCTGAAATGAAATCCGGAACATTTAAACTTAATAAGTGCCCGTTTGGCCAAGCTTCTACCTCCCCCTCACATTTCCTCTGCACCACCCCCTCCACTTTTAATTTTTAAGAACTTAAGTAGGGGTAGAAATAGAAGCTATAATTTGGAGCTTCTACTTCTATCCCAATTTCAAGTTCTTAGAAGTTCAAAGTGGAGGGGTGGTAAAGGAGGGATGTACAGGGGAGAAGTAGAAATTTGGCCCAACAGGCACTAAAAAGAAGCTAAAAAGATACACCAAACATGGAAAAACAATTAAAACATCACCACCATGACCACAATCATGTGGTTCAGTTCATCATTAACACATTATCTGTTTCACTTGACTCCACTTAATTATTTCTTCATTGACAAGTGCCACATCAGTTACTGTGATCCAAATCATCACTGTTTTTGTTTTCTTCATAAATTCCACATCATCACAGCTTAATTTCATATTTTAGTCTCATTTGATCTTTCTCCTGGACCTACCACATGATCCGACTCTAACTAATGGAACTCACACCATCTTGAATGGTTCTCGTAATGAGATCACTTTAGAAAGTTCCATACTCAAAGAGATGGCTACAAAATGACAGCATAAAATAGAATTCAGAAAATTGATACTACAGGTGAAGCCACAGTCACAGGAAGAAGAACTGACCTGCAGATGCCCCAAAGCAAATTGAGCTCGAGGGTCCGCCATTGATGCTTGAAAGTCTATATAGAAAAGGTAGTCGAAGTATCTGCCACAAATTAAGAGGATGAAAATAATGTGAAATACCAAAAAAAAAGTCCGTAACTTAACTTCTTAACAATGCCTGCAAAATACTGAAGAGCTTAACAATGCCTGCGAAATACTGAAGAACTCAGCTACTTAACTTCTTACCAATGCCTGAAGACACCACTTTCTTTACCCTTCTTAACAATGCCTATAAGCAAGCCTAACAGAACCACCCAGATTCTCATTGCATTTGCTTTTTTTTGTTAATCCATGGTGATTTCTCTCTAACCAAGTTTCTGTCGTTCAAATCCTCTCACTTCAATAATCCATTGAGGCATAAAGGGAACAGTTTCTATACTCTTCCTTTGCACCATGCATGTCTACCACTTAGTTTTCTTTGTTTGCATATTCCACCATTTCCAAAGGGTATCAAAATACCAGTTTCACCTTGCTTTTTCATGCTGTTACATCTCTCTTAAAATATATATCTTCCACGCCCTTTTTGTTTGCGTTTTGCATAAATTGGTATTAGAAGCCGTTTGACCTCATCTTTAGAATTTTGAGTTTCTCCTTTACAAATCTCTCTCCCCCTTCCCCCTCCTCCTCACTTGCATCTCCCTCAAGATGAAGCTTAAATGTCTAGTCCATTTAGTTTCTCAGGAACCTATGTGGAGAATAAAGCAAAGGAGGGACGGGAGAAGAGCGGAAATATTTTGAAAGAGAAACTCAAAATTCTATAATCCAGGCCAAACGGCCTCTTAATTAATTTCTACTATCTTGCATTGATATCCTTGTGAGGTTGGTAGCATCTTGTGGAGTGGTTGTATTCATGGTGGCTATATATTAGTTTGTGAGCTTATTAGATAGTTACTACAGAGGAATTTTTAGAACGCAGTAAATAGTCATAACTGAAATACAGTCATTTCTTTCCGTTGTATCTCTCTTGCCTCTAATACATGATACATCNACCTCTAACTCCTTTCCTGACCATCACAAATATTATATTGACACAAAATCCCCAATTTCATGTGTTGACCAAAGTTGGGTCATTAAAACTTTACTACAATGTTCCAGTAAGGCCCACTCCCGGTTGAGGTCCATGGCTACTTATACATCCAGCTTAAGTTTGGATGCAGGTCCTTTTTACTCCCCTTTTACCACTTCAAATTTATCACTTCTATATGGGTCCATATTTAAGAAATAGCCTTAGTGTAAAGTTCACATAAAAAATTCAGGTGAAAATATCACCTTAGAAAGAAAGTGGGCAATCAAAGCAGAAAGAGTCAGAATTTTCTTTTAGTAGAAAAGTTGAATACTGTGCCCCCCAAGACCTGCATTTACTTCTCTTTCCTAGTACGAAAATTCCATGCTTCTAAGCGGCATCCATGTTTGACATCCAAAAATTATTGCCAATTTCAATGAATAGATGCCATAGAGAAAAAGAAAAGGAAGAGCTTCCTCAGAATTATTTATCAGAGATCAAAGATTTACGAGTCCAAAACAGGCAGTGAGCTTCATATGAGAGAAACAGTGACATTAACTAATAAACCAATAAGTGAAACTTTCTTAATGTCAAAATGACAAGTTGAATTGCATTTTTTAAAATTCATTTCATAAGGTTGGTATGAAAATCATGGGCATCAAGCAATTTATATGCCACTTGCAAACCCAAAGTCCATTAGTTTAAGTACTTACTTAGCGCTACCCTTATTAGAGTCATCTACAATCCGAAGAGGACGCTTTCTTTGTGGTCTGCTCTCTATCTGTACTCCCATGGAATGAAAGAAAGAGTATTTAAATACTTAAAAAAACAATGATTAGACATGACAGACAAAATTTCCACTTGGCCTACCTTTGTCAAATTAATATTCCTGAGGGCAAAAACTGCCAAGGCCTTGAAAAGTACACCAGGGCCTTCCTCCAAAGAGAAGACAATGCTAGTCTGAAAAATAAGTAAGTTCCTTCAAGATCTGTTTCTTTAATCTGAATTACAATTCAACGTGATTATACCTTAATACCTTAAAAGGCTTATCAGTGCCAGGAATGATAGGCTCTCTAGCGAGTATCATAAAACGGGTGATATTATCAGCATCATCCTGTAGTCACCAAAAGGTAAAATTAGGACAGCAATGATTCTTTCAAAGAAGATTTCTTTTCCATAATAATGACAAATCAAGTCCAAGCTGATACAACAGCAATATACTGAAGTCTTCCACAAGCTACAATCGTCAAAAGGTGGATATATAGACCATTAGTACCAACTAGTTACAATGCAAGTCCAAAAGCAAAAAGGAACCATATTTTCTGTCACAACTCTCCGCAAAATAGGAATCTCTCCCCCAAAACTCAGCTCACACACATTGCAATTGACTATTTTCATCAAAGCTAAACAACATCACTGACATAAGCGAAATTGTGTGTTATAGATCAATAAACATAAGAGAACAGTAAGTGCAACTATGTCACATTGTCGAGATAACAGACAACAAAACAACAAACACGGGGGGCCAACAGGAAAGACAACAGGAACTGATAATTCCAAGCTTATAGAAGATTGTTGAGTAGACAGCAGCTAGAAATCTATATATAATGGAAACAAATTACTCTTTTCAAATAATGTCCCCAACATGTAGCCATAAACCACAAAAACACACCTGTATTCCTTCTTCAAGGACATTAAGGCCATATATAGCTGCGGCACGAGCACTTGCCACTGCCCCTGTATCTCTTGCACGCTCTGAAGCTACAATCTGGGTTTGAAATAAAAACATAAGGATAAGAACACCTTTTATCTATATTAGGATGAGATCCGTAAAGAGTTTTTGAGTATCACCTGTGCAGCACCAGCAGTATCTTCAGCACTAATTCTAACAAGACCCAACTTGCTCAGAGTTTTCTCACACTGATCAAGTGCCTGCAAGAAGGAATACAATTTAAGAAGTATGCATCATATATGTCCCCCAAGTAGAGCATACTATGCAATTTGTATACTAGCAAATGCATTTCAAGTATTGACCTTATTTCATGATAAATAAGGGTGTAAAGACAAAATCTAAGAACCTGAGGGTGGCTTAGAACACGCTTGAGATCCTCTTTTCTGACCCCAGGAAGTCCCAAAAGACAATGATTAACATCTAACTGAACCTCGCCCACTATGTGCAAGCGATGGCGGAGAAGTAAATCATAATTGCGGTGAATACTACCACCTACTGAGTTTTCAATAGGTAGAACTGCTCTATCCACTAACCAAAGCTCAACAGCCTGTTAAACAAGGAAAAGCAGAAAATTGACGAGCATGTGTACAAGTTCGTGGCAGAGAACAAAGTCTGCAATGAATTCAAGTTAAACCTTGAAAGCAGCTTCAAATTCATCACAAGGAACAGTCTCACAATTTGGGTACGCTTTTAGAGCAGCATCCTCGCTGTATGATCCAGGGACCCCCTAATTAATGTGTAGATCCATGAATCAGTCAATAACAAAGCATTATTAACCTAACAGGAAAACAATTGTGGCTATTTACCTGGAAAGCAACCCGCACTTTTGAACCACCATTGCGAGGTGATGAGAGGTCAGTCGCGGACAATGGTTCTGCAGTTTATGACATATGTTCCCCAGGTAAGTTATATGATTGAAGTCAAACAATTTGCAGGAAAGATACACACCAATTGTAGTGTTGTACCCTGTTAACTAGAATCATTGCAATTCCTCCTATGCTAAAATATGTTTCCAGGTCAACGAAGTCTTTCTCAATAGCCAGCACAGGATTCCATGTTGCGTACGTGGTAACAGTCACAAAAAGCTGATTGCATATGCGGGTTTTGTTTTTTTTTTNCTAACACAGGGCATAGGCCCCAAAATCCTACTATAATTTCGCTCAAGATATCAAAAACTCTTAACCACACTACACAGAATTGAGCTAAAGCACATAACTCAATGATCAGCAGTGGCATTTCCTCCAAAGTTCCTTCATCATGTGATAGCAATAAATGGAAAAGAGAAGTTAGCACCCAAATTGAAACAACAAAAAGGACACTACTTTCACAGGCAAATACCAACCCCCGACAACCCAAAAAGAAAAAATAAAAAGAGAAAAAAGGCCCACCCACCCCTGGAAAACCCCAACACAAGCAAAATAGTATGAATGTTGACATTTGCAACAGGGCAAGTATTCCGGATCAGTCTCCAATAGTGAAGCAGGAATTCGCTATGTGACTTGGACACAAAATGACAATATTAAGTATCAAATTAGACCATATATAGAAATTCATGAAGATAGCCATATTTAACCCATGGATCCACAACCAAAGTCGAGTTTTTTCCAAGTCCAAGTGATACAGCAAAGCTGTACAATCTCATAGTTCCTACTAAGCAGCAACATATGAAAATGATAAAGGCCAGATAACAGCAATATGACAGACAGCTTTCCTTACACCTTATGCAAGGAAAGACCATGAGAACACAAGGAAAGACTAAAGACCATAATATCACATCATCAAATGCTTCAGCATCTTCCACTCCAGAGCCATTGCTTAACTTTTTTTTTTTTTTTTTTTTTGGGTGTTATAGCCATTGCTTAACTTTTAGTTCAACAAAAGTGCAAAAATCAATCAAGCTTTAGATTTTAATGCTACCCAGATCTCACCTAAGGAAATAATCTCACCTACAAGGATAAAAGTAGTACAGTGAATGCATCATATCATGAATTCAAAATAAATGCTATTTGAATGGCCAAATTATATAACATTGAGAAGATAGCAATCTGAAAACTAACAGCAACATAAAATGCTATTTCAATTGCCAAATCATACAACAATGAAAAGATAGCAATCTGAAGAAAAAGAGTAAATTCTGAGTGGAAACTCACTAGGAAGGGAATTCAAATCCTTGTGGAACCCTGTGTTGTGCTTAGTTTGCTGGACCCCAACAGGTCTGGGTTTAGCAGCAGCAGCTCCAGGATTCAATGGCTTCTCATCTTCAACAGGGGTTATTGCCCTTTGTCCCAAAACACCACAACAACATTCCCATTTCCCATTTCTCCTCAGATCTCTGCTAAAACTCAACCTACCCAAACAAGTTCTTGAGCCCAAATCAGGACTTGATAAAACCCCACATCTCAATATGACAGTATCAGCTTTTAGAGCCATAATTCAACCCAAAATCGTCAATCTACAAGCTCAAACAGAGATACCCAGAAAAATAAACCGCAAAATTGGTGGGATTTCGAGTGACCCACTTCGACATTGTCTACATAAATTTGTGGGATAAACTTGAATTGGACCCACCAAAATAGGAAACCAATCCTTGTGATTAAAAGCTTGATCTTTTTTTAAAAAATCTTTCTGTTTGAGGGTTTTAAGGGGGTTGGCTATAAAAGCAAAATTTGAAGAGGAAGGGTTAGATATGAGAAGGGCAAATGGAGGGGTGGTAGGTGAGCAGAATGTTGGTTAAGAAGATACCACTGATTTAGAAATAAAGATGTGTAGAAGATTTTGCAGCAAAGAAGATAACTGGAGGAGCAAAAACAGAGAATTTAGATTGAATTTTGCGACGTGCTCTGTTGGGTAAAGAGATAAGAAACTGATGAAAAAAGGCTTTCGGTTTCAGAACAGTGAAGAACAGAAACGGAGATAGAGAGAGAGAAGGAGAGAGGGAAGAGAAGAAGCCAAGGGAGGAAAAATTTAAGAACACAAAAATTGGCTACTTTAAATTTGTATGTGAAAAAATTGCAAGCTTGTAAAAAAAATGGTAGTAGTCCCTACTTTGTGAAAAATATACAAACTTTGCTAAGTTATGTAAATATAGTTCCAATGCAAAAGATTCAAAGTCAATATAATTCCACTGTAAAATCCTATGCACTTCATTGTTATCGCATATGGGAGATAATAGATATTCATGAAGGCAAAGAAGGGGAAGATATTTAGGTTACGAATTAAACTCTCCTTGGATGTTAGATTTTGTTGCTTAAATTATGTGAAAATAGACCAAACATCTTATTTGAAGGCTCTGATCGTCCGCTAAATAAAGATGCATATCGGCTTCATGTGACTATGATAGAGAAATGAGGAAGTAAAAGACAATAAAAATAAAACAAATTAAAAAGTGTAGGTGCTTAACTTTAATAATACGCGCAAAGTGACAACAAAACATATGCAATGGCGGTATTATGTGGTTAACATTAATGAAGCGGCTCCCCTTGTCTCATTTGCGTCTTTTACAACATTTATTCTCTGCATATATACAGTTACGTTTCTCAATCAAATGGATGTGATTTGCTTGCTATTATCCATGAAAGGTTTGTATTTCAACATTTTCGTCACTTAGTTCAAATACCCACCATTTGAATCTCAATCCAAGGGCTACAATTTATGCCGATTATTCTCACTTTATGTTTGGTAAATGTGTGAACTAGTTTTTCCCATAGGAACATCAAGCTGTATAGTTACAATATACTTATACAATAACATAACCAATGTGAGCAACTCTGATCGTCAAAATTTAAAAAAACATGGTGATGAAAATATCTCATACATTGACTCGCTTTGGGATAAAGACTCAATAATTACAAGTGGCTAGACATGTGGAAGGGATAGGGTAAGAGGCAAGAGGAACACCAGTTCTCAATGCCCCTAGCCAGCATGATTAGAAACCTAGTTGTGATGAAATACCACCACGTTGAATCCCATTAGACTAATTTGTTTCAAGAGACTAAGGGTAGTATGTTAGTAAGATTAGAGTGCTATACGATTGTTTTTTTAATTAAAATTGTCTTCTCAATATTAAGTAGATAGTTGGTTTCACCTAGTTAAATTAAGCTTATATGAATATGATTTTTAATGAAAAATAGAAGATTTGCTTAAAAGCTCTCAAAAACCATAAATTCATTGAACCTTGTCAAAAAATTTAAGGTAACTTCTCTTTATAGTAAAAGCTAGAATTGAAATGATCATTCAAGTTATAATCTCAATCTCTCCCCAATACATAAAATAACAGATACATAAAATAACAGATACATATAGCTAACATCCAAGGAAGAGAATGACAAAGCAAAATGATTCTCCTTTGGATGGTGAGTTGTTAGCTGTGTATCGTGAAGCATATGCAAGTTTATTTATATTTACTTATAATCATAAATTAATGTATGAAATTGTCGGTACGGTGTTAAATTATAAAAACAATTCATCAATGGGTCTTTCATTCTAGAAGAAGTTAAATAATTTCAGCAAAATCAGGCGTTGTTAGATTATCAATTTTCATAGTGTACATATATCTTATTGTTTTTTTGCGATTTTTTTGACTTTGTCATGATCTGCATAATCTTTGAAGTTGTGGTAAAGTTCCTACTATCAGCCAATAGTAAAATTTCTATCAGCCAACAATGTCCAGTTGTGCACGATAGTCCATGTACGAATTAAACTGGGAATTCCATTGTCAACTAAGTCCAATGTAATCAATTAGGTTTCTAGATCTAATGGCTAAAATTGAGGTTTTGGGTACATTAAATCCGATGCTCGATTTTCCCTTCCCCTATTTAGGATTATAAATGAGCCAAGTTGAGCCAAGGCGAGCCCTGTTCGAACTCGACTCGAGTACGTCGAACTCGAGCTCGAGCTCGGTCGAGCTTTGGAAGTCGAGCTTGAGCTTGATAACTTTTTTGAGCTCGATTGTTGACTCCTTTATCTAAATGAGCCGATCTTGAGTCGGTTAACGAGCCGAACCCGAGATGAGCTTGTTAAAAATCATGAATTTTGAGATATATATTGATTATTTGATTAAATTTATTGATATTAGTGTATAACATATCAATAAATGATGATTAATCGAGCTTTAAGCGAGCTCTAAAACCAATTGTCTGTGAACTTAGATGAGCCGAGCCCAACTTTGCTCGAGTTCGACTCGTTTAATAAACGAGCCCTTAAAACCTACTCGTACTCGGCTAGTTTATTAACAAACGAGTTTTGACCGAGTTTTGACCGGGTTTGTTCACGAGCAGCTCGCGAGTGTACTGTCTCGTTTACATCCCTATCCTTATTGTAAGTAATTGTGTTGTATATTGCGCCTTTTTCAAACCCAATAGTAAAAATAAAAATAAAAATAAAAATAAAATTTAAATTATGTCCAAGCTAATGTGAAATCTCAAGAATAATATACCTAACTTAGTACGTAGGACATAAAATTAATTGGTTTGACAACTACTTGTCAACAAACCTTTTGTGCACAACAACAATGCAAAATCCAACGAAACATAAATGATAACGAAATAATGGTTAAATTTCTGGTATCAAAAGCCCTACCAGTGTACAATAGGGGAGCACCATTTAACATGATGGATCACATTTTGCTACTTTAGGATCAATAATGTCTATATTTGGAGTTGAAAAGTCTCTCTTTGCAACCAGCAGGTTAAAATAGAAATACCAGTAATTCGAACTTTGCAAGCTACTTGCTATTGCAAATTTAATGTCTCTTTCTTTTAGTTATCGCATATGGCATAAATAAATGAATCTCATGTGATCCTAATGAATTTCTTTGAATTTAAGTATCATTTCCCCTCTGAAGTTTGCCAAGGTAAGAAGGGTTGATCTTAGTTTGATAATTGTGATGTTGTGTACGAGTAGTTTTTTTTGTCTTTTCCTTTTTCTCTTTTCATAGAGAAGAGAAATTTATTATTCCATTTAACTACATAGCTAGCGTATAATTACATTATACTTAGTGTGTGAAATTTTCGAAAAATACACGCTATTTTACATGTAGAACACTCAACTTTTTAATGCAATAGATATTTTTGAGATTTTATAAGAATATTTTACCACACAAGAATTTGAAAGAATAATTGCAACAACTGTGGAGTACTACTTCATTCAAAAACACTCCTCAAAGCATTACAAACACTATTATCAACAATAAAGGCAAATGCAGGATAAGGTGGGAGCACAAGTGGTAGTGTCCCATTCTCACAACCCAGTGATCAGGAGTTTGAATCCTCTTTTTGTAAGGAGATTAAAACCATTCTTCGTAGGGAAGGTCTCCATCACTACTTGAACCCGTCAACCTATCTAAAAAGGGTTGGTTTGCCTAACGCATATAATTTGTGAGCTATTACATGCGTCCTTATTGAAGAAAAAAAAAAAATGCAGTTTTCAATCTTGGCCCAAAGCCAGTGAAGGAGTTAGATCACAATATATAAGCAGACTATAAAGGCCCAATAACAGCTAAAAGGCTCAAACTAGGCCCAAATAGTAGTAGTAATTAGTTACCTTAGTGGCCATCATTTTAAAGTTCCCTAAAGAAGTCTTTGTACTAAAAGTCATAATAGGGTCAAGAGCTCCTCTCATAATTTTCCAGTCCAACGAAAATGACTATGGGCTTTTCGGACTAGTTTTCATTCTCTCAGCCCATGTTGTTTGGACTCGCAGATAACTAGTCTTGTTACGCTTAAATTGAGGCCCATTTCATTTGGGCCGACCAACAGTTTAGTGATAAATATTCCGGCCCACAATAATTAGCGTTACCACGACTCACGACTTTTATAGAACTCCATATAAAGTGTAAAGCATGTGTTATATCGAACCAAATCTTGTAATTGAAGATCAAGATGTTAACAATCTTTTCTCTAACTAGTTAGAAAGGCTTTTAAATATTTCAAAAGAAAAATTAATTCAGACATATAACTGCAATAAAAAAAAGAGAGTCAATTATTAGGATCAAGCCCTTAACTATCCGACAGAAGATCAAAAACGGTAGAGAATCGAAGTCAGGGGAAGGCATCTTGGACTGTGAGTATGTACCAGCTCAATTGGTTTGTTGAAGAATGTATTTTTGATTGCACAATTTGGAGTCGACTAGTTGTTGTATTTCTAAGGTTTTATAATAGACTCGGTAAGGAATAAGTTGAAATATGCAAAGACTACTTAAATTTAGTGGATCTATCATAGTTTTTCGGCCCTATTCTCATCTTAGTTCAGTTCAATTATGCAAATCAATCAATTGCATGAAACTAAAAATCATGAACAATTTCTCAAAGATATTGCAAAAGTAAAAATGGGGTAGAATTTCGTAAATCGGGGGAGTATTTTTTTTTTTTTTTTCAACAAAATCACGTTATATGTATGTTTACAAAAACAAAAAACTTCTCGATCCATTACATCCAATCAAAATTGGTCGTCACATGACAACAACTTCCTTCAAAATTTCCACTACCAAACCAAAAAAAATCATCAGAATTATTCATTAAATAAAATTGTTTTATAAGACAGAAAATCTTGATCCAACTGGAAAATACTGCACCACAATCGGCACCTTTGATCTCTTAATAGCAGAAATGTCCTTTGATTTAGCAGCACCAACTTGATCAGTAATTTTGCTCCTCACTTCTTCTTCTTCTTCTTTCTCTTCACTGGCAACCTTGCTGGATTTATTTGAGATGCAACTGAACAACATTTTCGAAAACAATGCCATTACAATATAAAAACTTAAAAAGGGTTTTTCGAAATTTCGAGTTTTTTCAGTGGAGTATATTTATATGATGAAGGAGCTAAAATGGTTGAATGTTTTCTGTGTTGATTGTTATGTGGTGTTATTTATAGAGAGAGAAAGAGAGCAAGAAATGCTTGGGGGCTAAGAAAATACTAGGGAAGTCACGAGAAATATCGTTTTAATTTGCTAGGTACGATGGATCTGTTGATATTTTTTTTTTTTTCCCTTTTTTCCTCATAACGTCACACAGCCAATCAGGTTTCTCCATTTCTCTAGCTAATTAATCAAAACTTTTCTACGAAATATGACGCGTGAATTAATTTTGACATTTTTAGTTACTAGCACATGTTTAATTGATAGACGAACTAAAATAGATTACTTTACTTTAAATGATTTAAAATAAAATTATGTTGAACAATTTCGGGGTTGATTTGAGAGTATTTGGATGACTATAGACAATTGAATAATTATTAGAAATAATTTAATTGGTATTATATAGTATAGTTTAGGGGTTACTTTGAAAGTTTTTTTTGGGTAACTTGTTGTTTTAGACACACAGTTTGACAAAGGGTGTACCTTAGAACATTTGTTCAAGACAATTGTAGAGTAATACTTTTTTGGGGGGAAGTATATAATTAACTAATTTGAGGCTGGGCCTGGGCGATAAAATAAACCTCAAAAAAATTAGTTATGGGGCTAATAGTGTTTGTATTTTCATTTTAACAATTCTTGACTAGTGTTATGTTCACTTCAATTGAAACGAACTGAACTAAATTGAAGTTACACTAAATGAATAGCAATAGAAATCTACAAAAGTCAAGTGAACTAAACTTAATATAGATTGAGTAAGTTAAAATAATGAGCACATGTACACCCGCCCTATGTCTTACTTAAGGTAAAAACTTGCACATGCACATAGAGTATAGTATACACCGAAAAAAACACCTCCTTTATGAAGAAAAGTCACCCAAGTTTTCTAAAAAGAATTCATCCTTTCAGCGGGGGAGGAGGGGATCACCCTATTAGATATTATGCATTAGATAAAAGTTAAAAAATCAAATTATTGGGACCTATCAGGAAAATGATTAATTTGTCTATTTGATGCATGATGATACAAGTTTTTTAATTTCCAGGAATTTATATATAGAGAGAGAGTGACAGACCAGGAGTGGGCAACAAGTGAGTTCGTTGGTCAAGTCAAAATTGTACATTTTGTGATTTTTTTTTTTTTAATTTAGACCATCCAAAAACAAGTTAATTAATAATAAATCAACAGACAGTATACATCCAGGGGAGTAGAATTTTACAACCCTTTTGGCAACAAAATAAGAAGAGAAGTACTAATTCGACACATATACCTTATATTTTAGGTCAAAGTCCAAACACTTTCTTATGATTGAAGAACACGGGGTTTGGGTGCATTTGCATGCAATACAAAATTACTCGTTTACCAAAAACTGGCTTTAAAAAAGGGTAGCTCATACTTAGTTATTTTTAATTTTAATAAATGTAAGAAAAGTTGTTTATTTACTCTTTCTGTCGAGATTTGACCTTTCTAGTTTGACTCTTTCGGTCATTTTACACTATATAATAACTAGGATTATATAATTGTACAATTTATTTACACTACTTTTCAAAAGGAGTTCAAAACATATAACTGCATATTTTGATTCAATGTGCCCTTTAGTTTTTTCAATTCTTATTTTGAAAGGTCAATTTGGAACAGAATGAGTAATAAGTAAGCTAGCCTGAAAAAGTACTATAGTGTAATATGTCACCCATCTCTTAAGAAGTGTTGTGAAACACTCACACAACTATATGCACTGGACTAGTTCAAAATAACTGCATAACCTATAATAGCAAGGAATATCATCACAAAAATGTTTTATATATTCAAAGTTAGGGGATGAGCGGCTTCGAGTATGGAGTGGATAGCACATAGTGCTAAGTTACCCACTCATTCCCAACAAAAACCTGAGTTTAACTCTCATTTCTTTTAAAAAAGAGATTTACTAGCTATTGAGGGGAAAAAAAAGGATGAAGAATTGATCAATACCCTAAGTAAATGAAACTGAATTGTTATACTTGAAGGTGGGCAAGAAACTATAAGTACGTAGTCATCAACTGAAAGACAATCGAGCTTGTGATTCTTTGAATATTTATTTCTTTCACTCAATATAGAGTAGTTTACACTTTACAACTTCAAAAAAACACAATTAACTTAAGAGACTAATACAAATTCGAGCTATTGCCAAACTAAATTCGAACTCAAAACTCATCTGCGTTAGCCTTTGTATCTCATCTAAAACTTGAACGATTTTTGGCACGACTCGGATCTTAATTTCATATTTGTCATGATCAACTCGATCGCGTGTTCACTATCCCACAATTCCCAATCGAGATATATATAGTGTGTGTGTATCAGTATATGTATAGCACACAATCACAAGCAAGAATATTTGGATCCAACTGAGAAATAGTGAACGATAATTGCAGACTCTGAGCTTCTGGTTTTGGAGTTGCTCTTCAATTTAGCTTCATCACCATCATTGCCAGTAACTTTTTTGCAGCTTGCTTCTTCACAAGCAATTCCAAAGCAACTAAAGAAGATTGACAAAAATAAAGCCATTTTTCTTTAACCAAAACACATTAAAAGGTTTTAGTAACTACTATGTTTTGGTTTATGATGAGGCTTATATTTTGATTTCCTATATATAGAGATAGAGCGAGTGATGGTCAACAGTCTCTTGTACTAGTATTATTTTATATGCTCTTGATTTTTATTAATAAATCTTAATTATCAAAAGAGAGAAAAAGAGAGTGATGGTCAACAGAAAAGGAGTTGAATAATTGGTCTTATATATACTTTGTCTCCAAGGAAAAGGGAAAATATTTTGAATTCATACTTTGGACCATTCAAATCTATGAACTATACTTTGGAGTATATGATATATGAAGCTTCTTATATATGATATATTACACTAATGAAGCAACAATTAATAAAATACTTCCATTATAGAAGTTATACTTTTTTGTTGATTGAGCTTAGCTCATCATTAATAACTCAATTATGCAGAAAATTGGGATTTGTTAAATAAACAAGCTAAGGTGGTATATGGTGGCTATTGGTTAAGGCAAAGTGAGGGGAATCTGATTTAAGTCTTAGGTTGACAAGGTCAGTTAAA
>BSSO01000867.1:0-27984 GCA_030267885.1 Mesembryanthemum crystallinum
CCCCCCAAAATTAAAAAAAAAAAGAGGGAAGATATTGTGTTAGTGCTAGTTTGGCTAACAAGTGCTGCTGTGTTAACTTCAGACAGATCGTTTATAGATTTATGTAAAATGCATTGATGCTTCTGCTTAGCTTGTGTTGTATCATTGTATGCGGATGCTGATGAATTTCTTGGATGTTTTTACTTTCTCTTGGAGCCTAATGCAGCACCTCTAGTTTGGCTGTACTACCTAGAATTGCAATCATGGAAAGTTCAGACAAAGAAAGGTTAGTAAAAAGGGGGATATTGCATTCTTTTCGCTTGTGTTTACTGTTTTTGATATTAATGAAGATTACATCAAATTTATTGGCTCTCATGTCTGCTGATCTATTGATAAGTTCTGTTAAGGAAGGAATTGATAGCTGAAACACCAAGTTTCTGAACATCTTTGCACTAGTAGAGCAGTTAACACCATTTTTAACTGGAAATTGGTTAGCTGTACTGCATGTGAATTTGGATATGTTCCTCACCCTAATCTGTAAGGGTATCATCTCCAACTAGTGTTACGATATATCATGTGGCTAATATGATATCATTAATGCTGTTATGAGATTGGTCAATTGCTAAATGCATTGAAGCTAATGTTACTAGTATCAAATTCTTCTTTTGGGTTGTAGACTTGCAGCGTATTACTAGTTGTAATCGTCTTTCTTTGTACCATCTGAGACCAAATGACAACCTTTCTCCCTTCTCCATTCACCACCTAACTAATTGTATTACTTCCAGGAGTAGTGCAATTCAGTACCCTGCAGCTCATTTTACTTGTTCATCTGAATATGTCTGGTAAAACATGGGCTTTGAAAGTGAAGCAAGAACACCCGACCAGGAACACTTCTCAGGGTACTGCATTTCTGATATTTAGTTGTACTTTGCATCGAACATAACGTGCTTGTTGGGAGTATGTGAT
This sequence comes from Mesembryanthemum crystallinum, assembly GCA_030267885.1. Taxonomy (NCBI): domain Eukaryota; kingdom Viridiplantae; phylum Streptophyta; class Magnoliopsida; order Caryophyllales; family Aizoaceae; genus Mesembryanthemum; species Mesembryanthemum crystallinum. The sequence continues at coordinate 946 of BSSO01000867.1, forward strand.
TTATTGCTTCATGCTGCCTACATGAGTTAATATAAGCCAATGTTTTTTCTATATCCATTATTTCTCTTTTGAATTTGTTCTATGTTGTGCCATCTGTCTAGCTATTTGATATTGTGGCCTGTACACATCTCATTATATATATCACCAGTTTTTTCTCCTTACTGAAGATGTTTAAGCTATTCGATCTAACTTTATGGAACGATACATTTTAAATACTATCTGTTACAAAAAGGTATAATAGTATTTGACACGCAGATTATTTGCATACATGACCTATACTGTAAGCTGTTTAACTCATTCAAGTGGCTCGTTTCAGAACCTATTATTAATGTTCTGATCCTCCAGAATGACGCTGAGGTGAGTGCCATTTGCATTGACTCTATAATTATCTTTAGCAGTTTAGTGTTTGAAGTGTTGAAGGCATGACTTCTCAGTTATTCTTTGCTGATAATATTATACGAGCTATAAAACACTGAACCAGATGGCTGTCTTGATCTGAAACTATAATCGTCCTGATGCTTTGCATTTAGCTTGTTTTTTCTGTTCTCATGTTCTGCACTTGAAATTTTGTGCTCCTGTCACCATTCTGAGAAGAGGAAGAAAGGAGAAGAGGAATATGTGTGTTATGTTCACTTGTGGCTAATTCCTGCAAATGTCCTGATGCTTCTGCTTAGCTTGTATTGTGATACTAATGCTGATGAAATTGCGTGGGTGCTTGTGTTTTCGCTTGGAGCTTAATGCAACGCCTCTAATTTGGCTTAGAGGAAACAAATTACCTTGAATCGCAATGAAAAGTTCAGTCGGAGAAAAGCCTGGTTAAAGGCTCGAAGGAATTGCAACCAGCTTTTTCACGTGTATTTACTTCACAAAATGCAGTTCTCCTGTCTCTGTCAAGATGTACTGATAAGTTACAATGTGTAACTGCAAGATCCAGTGTCCTGCCGAGTGCTGCTATGTTGCATAGTGTAAACTTGTATGTGGCAACAATCTGCCAACTGATGTTTGCGAAGAATAAATGGTCTAGTTAATTATAGTGATTAAAAAAAAAAAAAAAAAAAATCCATATGGTACCCTGTGTTCTAAACTTTTGTATTCGGTGGACAAATCATTTTCAACATCCACAACCCACAAGGCATTTGGTGTTTGAAGTTACAAGTCCTCTGCCAGATTGAATGTTTAAAGGTTTACGTAACTAGTAAATGAAATGATGCTTTTGCTTAGCTTGTATTTTATCATTGTATGCAACTGCAATGAATTTCTTGGATGCTTTCGCTTCTGCTTGGATTATAATGCAATGCCTCTCGCTTGCTGTACTACCTAGAATTGCAATCTTGGAAAGTTCAGACAAAAGAAAGGTTAGTTAAAGTGGGAAATTGCAATATTTTTGCTTGTGTTTACTGTATTTGATATTGATGATGAATACATGAAATATACTGGCTCTCATGTTTTCTGAGATCTACTGATAAGTTCTGTTTGAGTAACCGGCCGATCCAGTGTTCTGCCTGAGCGGCTCTGTTACGAACTTGGACATGGATTATCAGGCTGGCAAATCATTGCCTTGATGACCAGATTGTTGTTTTAATGTTTGTCAATGAAAATTTGCCGAAAGGTTCTTGAGGTGATGAAACAGATTTTTGAATACTATGTCCTGATTTGCAATGCTTAGTGGTTCCAACTATTTTACCTGTTACTACTATTTTCTGGTTCATGGATGAGTACATTTCTACAAAAATAGCTTACTCGCGTGATGAGATTGAACGAAAATTGACATCGTTTCATTTGTGCTAATCTGAGACCAGATGACAATCTTTCTCTCCCCTCTCTCTCCATTCACCACCTAACTATTCGTATTACTTCCCAGTGTAACAGTTCAGTACATATAGCTCATTTGAATACCTTATGTTGCATTTAAACCACTGAGATTGAACGACAAATTATACTATTTGACTGTGGACCAAATGACTGCTTTTCTTACCCTCTTGCCCCATTCACCTCTTCCATTTTCATATTACGTCCTAGTCTATTGCATTCCAGTATTTTGTACCAGTTTTCACCTGTTCATTTGCATGTGTATGGAGATATAAGGTTCGCGTCCTCATACTGCAACAAAAAATGATGAGAGTTGTTGCCACTATAAGTGCTTCCTTCCGCGTTATTGGTTGCAAATGCATTGCATCATCTCTAGTTTCAACCTCGATAGTTTTCAACAACACTTTTAAACTCTGGACACCTGAACATGTACTCTATGATTTTTACTCGGGTAGTCTAATAAGTGATTGAAATCCATTTTGCTGCGGTACCAGGGATATTACTCATTCTATCAAGTTCACGAATGCTTTTTTCAATAGTTCCTACATCGAAATTCCATGAGGCTACTTCATCATGTGAACAAAATTTACAGTGCCGAAAACAATTTACTATTTATCTCTTCAAATTAATTCATTATTGGAAAAGATAAACGCACAGGATTAATTCAATTAATGCATTGGTTTTTTTAAAAAAATACCATTAGCCGAGAATACCTGCGTTTACTGTTGTTACCCCAACTCGTTTCTCCCTCCTCGTCTCTATCTGGGCAATTCTCTCTCTCACCAGTCACCATCTCTTTCTGGGTTGATTGATAGGATGCTCAAAATTGGCAGAAATGGCGGCCGAGGCATCTTCGCATTGTACCACATTGATATTACAAGGGTTTTTCAGTTCACAACATCTGCATCCAATGCTAGCAGCTCCACTTTCATGGTAGATTACTTGGTTAATTCACTGGGATTTTCCAAACAAGAAGCCATTGCCACTTCCTCTAAGGTCAGTGCCCGTACCCTCAAATCCACTGAAAATCCTGATTCTATTGTCAATTTCCTCCAAATGAATGGATTTAACAAAACCCACATTAAAAAAACCGTTTATTCTTTTCCCAAAATCCTATCTTGCAACATCGACAAAACCCTAAAACCCAAATTCGAGGCCTTTCAGGACATTGGCTTATCTGGGTCTAGGTTAGCAGACTTCATTTCTGCTTGTCCTCGTATTTTGTATAGGAGCGTAGATGGGCATATTCTATCCACCTTAGAGGTAATAAAATCAGTATTTGGTGATAATATGGATAATAATTTGATTCTGCTAAGAGCTTTAAGGGGAATGACACATGTTCAGAAACACCTTCCTTCAATTGTTGCTTTATTCCAAAATTATGGGCTTTCTGTGGATAAAATTCAGTGGTTACTCGTTAATAAGACCCAGTATGTAAGGGATCACAAAAGGTTACAAGCTGGTTTGATCAGGGTTGAAGAAAAGATTGGAATCCCGCGAGATTCGTCCATGTTCTTTCGTGCAGTTGATGCCTTTTGTACTATCAATGAAGAGTATTTAGAATCTAAATTCCAAATATACAAGAGCTTTGGATGGACTGAGTCGGATATCTTGACCCTGGCTAGGAGCCAACCACACTGCCTGAAGTTATCAGAATCCAATATTAGGAGCACTTTGACTTTTCTTATGAAAGAGCTCGGGTATCAGCCTGCGGATATAACACGATATCCACGTGTAGTGGGTTACAGCTTACAGAAGAGACTAGTTCCTAGAAATGACGTCTTAAGTCTTCTGAAGAAGACGAAGCTGATCAAGCTTAACTACAGCCTTTTTTATTATCTTAGCATCAGTGAGACTAGTTTCGTCAAGAAGTGTGTGCTACCATTCAAGGACAAGGTGCCTGGTCTTCATGATGATTATATGAGAAGAGTGCATTCTCCTTCGGAAGCTGGTAAATAGATTACTCATCTGATGTGTCTTGATGGATTTTGTCTTTTACTGTGCCAAGCAAATGTAGGAATTGATAGCTGAAACATCTTAGGACTAGTGGAGCAGCCAACGCAGTTGACAATTTTTCTGAAGCTGGCTTCCCGATCTTTTCAACTGAAAATTGGTAAGTCTTAGTTGTTATGCATGTAAACTTGGATATGTTCCTCACCCAATTCCGTAATGGTCCTATGCAACTAGTGATACAATATGATACTATCAATGTTCTCGTTAGAAGATTAGTCAGTGCCAAATTCATTGAAGCTAATGTTAGTATGAAATTCTCCTTTGGGTTGTAGTGTATTAGTAGTTGTATTCTTTTGATTTGTACCATCTGAGACCAAATGACAACCACCTTTCTAATTGGATTGATTCCAAGTTTATTGCATATCAGTACCTTTTCATTTCACTTGTTCATCTGAATAGGTACACCAAACTAGGAACACTTCTCAGGGTGCTACATGTTCATAATTTTGTTTGACGTTGCATTAAACATATTCTGCTTGTTGGGAGTATGTGAACTCTTGCATCGTGCTGCCTACAAGAGTTGATATAAAACCTAATTTCTTCTATATCCATTTTGTTCTCTTTTTGTAATTGTACTATGTTGTGCCAAATTTGTCATAGTTATTTGATATTCTGGCTTGTGCATATCAGTACCGTATAGCCATTTCACTTGTTCATCTGAATTATAAACCAGAGCAGGAACACCTCTCGGCATGCTACATGTTCATAATTTATTTTTTTTACTTTGCATTGAGCATATTGTGGTTGTTAGGAGTATGTGAACTCTTGCATCGTGCTGCCTACAAGAGTTAATATATCTAATCTCTTCTATATCCATTTTGTTCTCTTTTGAAATTGTACTATGTTGTGCCATATTCGTCGTAATTTGATAGTCTGGCTTGTGCATATCAGTACAGTATAGCTCATGTCACTTTTCAAATACTGTTGCCTCAAGAGGGTATAGTAACATTAAAGACACATTATGTACCTACATGACTTGTACTGAAGCTTCTCTTCATCTTTAAGATCTTTAACTTATTCATGTGGTCCTCCTCATAACCTATTACTTATTAGTATATCAAGCCTCCATAGTGACACCATGATGAAAACCCATTCGCGTCTAGATTTGTCTTTAGCTGTCAGAATTTTAAGACACAAGTTCTTAGTTGCTTGTTTGCTGATTCATAGATCAAAACACTGAACTGGACAGCGGCCTTGATCTGAAAGTGTTCACCTGATTGCATTGCTGCCAGTAGATAAACTGAAGAGTGTACAATGCTTATTAACAAGTGAGGTATTTAGTTGAGTATGATTCTGGATTGCTGGTTCTCTATCTCTTGGTCTAGGGCGATGACCTTGTCGTGCTTTGATCAATTCCTATCTGGGATTTTTTCAAAATTCTTCTTGAATGCTATTCAAGTAGTAGTAGTAGTAGTAGAACTGAAAATGGATGTTTCAGAGCCTAGAAATAGTAAAATAGTGCTTTCAAAGTTTAATTTATCCACCACTACTCTTTACTTCCTCATTACATTAATAGTTGCCAGTTTCTCTTGTTTCAGCCATGCCATATTTCTTAAAACAATTTGAACTTCGACTCTCCGAGTCTTATCTCCATCATCCTTATGTTCTTTGAGGGCTTAATATGTATTGCATATTGAAGGACGAAATTAAATTTGTCAAGAGACTTCATATTGCTGGCCATTCTAAAGGCTCTGGAAACCACTTTACAAATAGAATGGATTTTTGAAGCTGGTTTTGTCATTAAATCTGACTCGATGATCGTGGATAATTGTGGTTAATTGGTGTAGTTCCGCTTGTGCTGACCCTTGGAAGTACTCTTCCGCCATTAACAAAATCAAGAGTATCATTAGAAGATCGTCTCTGATTCAACAGTGTTTGAAACCAGAGAAACCAATTGCATTGCGGATGGTTGTGTTAAAAAAGGCTTGGGTCGTCATATGGAGATGCTCGCTTGGCTGTGAAACTTATTGCTACCGTGATTTAGATCTCTCTGTAGCATTTCATCGAGGAAGTCGTGTGCAGGGGTAAACTAGTGCTATATTCTCTGTTTGAGATGGTTATCCAAGCACAAATTTTGAAATGACATTCACAAAGGCATACAGTGCTAATTCCTACCATGAATCTCATGAATTCAACCAATTCATGAGATTTAAGCTGATAATGCCATTAGTGAATAATCACAAAATATTAGTGAAGGAATGAAAATAATGAAGGCGTGTATGTAGCTACTGCTTGCTTACTGTCAATTTGGAACAGTTCATGATGTGGTGGTGGACTGGTGGTGCCATGATTTTGTAGAGTTGTTTCCAAGGTGGAGATTGTGTATTGTGGAACTTGTTGTTTTGAGAGGTCCAGTTAGATAGTTGTTTCTCAACTCTGATATGCTTTTATGTTTAACGTTGGTGGTTGCTCAAGGTGTGGTTAAGAAAATTGAATGAAAATGTGAATAGTAACTTTTCGTACTATAAATACCGATGTACATAAATGTGAATCGTACACCAAATCGATCAATACACAACTCTTACATGGGTTTCCTCATATCTATCTTTATAATCACACTGAGGTTTTAACAGTTGTCATGTTATGCCTCTATGATGTATTCATTTCAACATATCCATTATGCAGTCAATTATATTATGCTACTTACTTTTTCTCTCGCATGTTACTATCCATTCAATTTATATTCAGTTCAACTTAACATGTTTCAGTTGAAATGAACACATCCCTTAGTTATGATTACCGTCTGTTTTATACATTATGTAGACAAATGATGATGGAATTAGTCATGCTTGGGAGGAGTCAAGAGCCTAACTCCAACAAAAACAGATAGTCTATTGATCCTGCAATGTTTATATTAAATGCTTAGGCTATGTTTGGCAAACTAGCTATAGCTTCAATTTTTGGGTAAAAGTTTTCACATTTGGAGCTTTTGACCCCACTCATAAAAATTCAAGCTGTTGCAAAAGTTGTTGCATCTAAACAAACCGTTTTAGAGCTTTTATTTTTCTTAAGAGTTAAAACTCCTCCAAAAACTCTCAAAAGTTATGTATCAAACACACTAAATGACATGGTTTCAACTGCAATAAGACAGCCTTCGATCGAGCTCTTAAACTACCGTTCTTGCCACCTTCTACTCGAGATTGTTAATTTTGAATTCCTTCATGAGCTTGAGCTTAATTAAGCTCTGGAAGTCGAACTCGAGCTAAGCTTGTTACCGAATCAACGAAATTAAAACGAGTATATATTTTAATACATTAAATTAAAATTATTGGCATTAATAATATAATTGAGCTCTAAACACGCTACTGCGATTCGATAACATAAACAAGCCAAGTATATCCATATTCTAACTCGGCTAGTTAACTTAAAAGACCTTCAAAAACTGCTTATCCTCGGCTCATTTATTAGCGAACAAGTTTTGACGGAATTGTCCATTTGCCGCTTATTTAGTTATCATTTCGCAGATTGGTGTATTTGTGCTTCCCTGGAGTAATTTCTTTCTCCTCGCTTTGGTTTACGTGCTCTCTCTCTCTATCTCTCTCTCTCTCTCCACTGGGCAAGTGTTTGCAAATTTTCGTTTGATAGGATGCTCAAAATCGTTAGAAATGGCGGCCAAGGCATCTTGTTCACATACAATATTCGAAGGGTTTTACAGTACACAACATCTACATCCATTGCAAGCACTAGCAGCTCCACTTTCATGGTAGATTACTTGGTGAATTCACTTGGATTCTCCGAAAAAGAAGCCATTGTCACTTCCTCTAAGGTGCGTAGTCCCTTCCAATCTGCTCAAAAACCTGATACTGTAGTCAATTTCCTCCAAAATTGTGGCTTTAACAAAACCCAGATTAAAAAGACTGTTTTTTCTGCTCCCAAAATCCTCTCTTACAACATTGACAAAACCCTAAAACCCAAAATCGACGCTTTAAAGGACCTTGGCTTTTCTGGATCTGAGTTAGCCCACATCATTTCTTATGGTCCTGATTTTTTGCTTAGGAGCCTAAATGGGCATATTCTACCCACCCTAGAGGTGTTGAAATCAGTATTTGGTGATTGTACGGATAATAATTTGAGTCTGCTAGGAGCTTTGACGGGTATCGCAAATGTTCAGAAATACCTCTCTTCAAATGTTGCTTTATTGCAAAATTATGGGCTTTCTAAGGATAAAATTAAGTGGTTGCTCAAAAAGAGCAGATATGTTTTGCAAGATGACAAACGTTTGCAAGCTGTTCTGATCACAGTCGAAGAAAAGCTTGGAATCCCTCGTGATTCGGCCATGTTCATTCGGGGAGTTAAGGCCTTGTGTTCTACTAATGAAGAGTATTTAGAATCTAAATTCCAAATGTATAGAAGCTTTGGATGGACTGAGTCGGATATCTTGACAATGGCTAGGAGATATCCACAATGCCTGATGTTATCAGAATCCAACATTAGGAGCACTATGACTTTTTTTATAGAAGAGCTTGGGTATCAGCCTGCGGAGATAGCACTAAACTCGTGTATATTGACTTACAGCTTGGAGAAGAGAGTAATTCCTAGAAATGACATTTTAAGTGTTTTGAAGAAGAAGGAGCTGATCAAGCCTAACTACAGACTTCATTCTTGTCTGCCCTTCAGTAACTCCACTTTCTTCAACAAATTTGTGCTACCATTCAAGGACGAGGTCCCTGGTCTTTATGATGATTATATGAGAAGGGTGCATTCTCCTTTGGAATCTGGTAAATAGATTACTGATCTGATGGGTGTCAATGGATTTTGTCTTTTATGCCAAGCAAAGGTAGGAAATGAGAGCTTAATCATCAAGTGTCTGAAGATCTAAAGACTAATTACACAACGCAATTGACATTGTTCTCAAGCTGGCTTCCCTGTGTTTTTACCTCAAAATTGGTGAGTTGTGAACCGATCTTTTGGTGCCACCTGACTCATATTTATAATGGTTTCATCTCCAGTTATGATACAATATTTCATGTGGCTACTGGCTAATATGATAACATTATTGTTGTTATAAAGTTGGTTAGCTGCCAAATGCATTTAAGCTAATGTTTGTAGTTTGAAATTCTCCGTTGGGTAGTAGTGTATTATAACATCATGATTGACTCACTTCAATATTTGGTCAGTTGCCATATTTGTTGCAGCTATTTGATAGTGTGGCTTGTGCACATCACATCAAATATTACACCAGCGTTTTCTGACTTTCGGTTACTGGAAGTTGTTTTTGCAATTTGATCAATTATATAAAGAATCCTTCTTGAATACTTTCTGTTACAAGGTGTAAGAATGTTGGACACAGATTATCTGCATTACTGACAAGTACTGAAGCCTCTATGCGGCTTTAAGTTGTTTAACTCATTCATGTGCTTCTTCTAATCCACCAAAATGACACTAAGATGAGAACCCATTTGCATGCTCTCTGTATGTATCTCTGGCAGTCGATGTTTAAAGATATGACTTCTCAGTTCTGCTCTTTATTAATTAAAATATCACTGAACCAGATAGTAGTGTTGATGTTTAAACTGTTATCTTGGTGCTTTACATTTAGCTTCCTATTCTGTTCTCATGTTCCGCACATGATAGTTTTCTGCTCCTGTCAGCACCCTGAAATGAGGAAAAAAGAAAGAAAACAAGAAGTCTGGAAGATGTATGTGTCGAAGTTGGTTTGTGGCTAATAAGTGCTGTTGCGATACCTTTAAGCTAGTGATGTTTGATGTTTATCTCCTATAGGCTGTAAATGCCTCGATGTTTCTGCTTAGCTTATATTGTACATCAAGTGAAACCAAGAAGCTGGTTTTCTCACCAAGAGAGCTTGGTCCCAAATGAAATCATGCTTGAGTGAGAGAATTGAGGTACAGGAGCTTCAATGTCATCAAACTCATTAACGACACCAGTTTTGTCCATGAATGACGGCTAAATGGATTTGCTTCTTAATTTTACAGTTTTGCTGCAAAAAAAGCAGATTGGATTTTGCCCCAGAAGAGGTTTTTTGGGCAAAATTGGGAAGCGGGTTTTTCATTAAGGCAAATGAAGATGATGTTACAGGGGCAAGTGTGCTTGGTTTCTGTTCCTTATTGAGAAATCATCTAAAGTAACCCATAGGATGAGAAATTCTATATTAAATGACTAGATCATGTTTGTTTGTTCGTTCCTATCATGTCATAAGTTCTTTTTAGTTTAGTCTTGCAAAGTGTATACCTCTTAAATTTTAGCTCATATATTACCATGTATTTAGTTTCCATTCAATTCAATACAGTTGCTATGAAAATAGCCTAAGTGTTTATATAGCCCAACTTCTTGGAAGCTACGGTTTTACCTCCCATTATCTCCTCGCCCGCCCACCCACCTCTCCTCAGATTCAGCTTCTGAAGCGAGGAAATGAAAGGGAGAAACTAAAACTCCCGCAAAACCGGACAAAACTTGCCTGCAATGGCCACGCTTCCATATCCACCCTTGTATTTACTTGTGAATCATTCGCTACCACTTGCATCTATTTTTCTCTTGTTGAGAATGCAATTCATGAAATTTCTTGCCTGCAACAAGTCATATTCATGTCATGCAAGTTCTGTAGCTCTCCAATTGAGATAAGCAACTCAGAGTATCATTTGAAGAAATATTTGCTTATTCAGGCTAATAGACGGCCTGCAAGTCATTTTACTGCACCAAGCCAGAAAAACACCAATCTGTCTTTAAAGTATAACTCTAAATTATCCAACTAAATCACCATTACAAGCGACACCCTCAAAGCAAAATCCACATAGACGGCTTTGAAACTGAATCTTAAAACTCGAGAGCTGAAAAATCTGGCTTCTGAATCACCAAGGGAACTGTTGAAGCCAACCGTATCTAAACATTTAACAAGCCATTCAAGCCACAGAGCAAGTAAATAAGTTCCTGCCTTACCACCTATATAACATCATAGTATCTGTCCACCACAAGGGTTACTTTCTTCTTCTAACCAGGCAAGCTTGTAAGTTCGAACCCTGGGCGTAGAAGTTACACACCTTTTAGAACGAAAACATCCTAATAACGAATGAATTATCAATGTTTACAAACAAGATTCATTCAATATGTGGCACAAATAAGCTCTTTCCTACAGCCTCTCTTACCAAGCCCAAAGCAACTACATATCTTCCTGGCTAGCTAAACACTATCATATATACATCACAGTATTGCCACAGCATTGGTTATCTTCTGACATCGATATAAAAGTTGCATCAGCCTGCTAACTATAGTTATTAGAGAAGAAAAGGAGCCAACAGAAACAATACACCAAGAGAAAATTCACAAATGCGACCCAAACATTTATCCAAGTCATCAGATAGGATGACTGAACTTGTTCACTTCATTCATGGCGTCATGGCGTGTGATAAAATTCTGCCAATGCAAACTAAATAAGCGTATACCTGTGCAGGCATGCAGCCACCAGAACACAAAAATCACGGGGCTTAGATGACCAAAAACATTCCCATCTTGAAGGGAAAAAGGAGACTTGAAGCCCAAGATCAGAATTAGACATTGGCACACTCAATTATCAAGCAAACACACAGATATTGGTGCAACTCAAATAATAAACAAGCATCATATATATATATCATGTCAATTACTTCCAAAATACTTTCAAGAGAAAGTTATGAACCAGCATCATACTACTTAATACTGTCACATACATATTGAAAATGTTAGCTTGCTTAAAGCATAGCAAATAGCAAATGTCAAGCATGGATTATTGTGTGACTAACTAGCATGACTGAATTGCAGAGTGATAAAACACAGAACCATGCCTAACTAGAACACAAATCTAATCAAGGAACCAAAGCTGCAATGATCAGCAATCAAGCATCACCGCCCTCATTCGCACCAAAGGGATCATGATTAGGACCAACATCTTGCCCCATGGTTCGGTTCACAAGCCTTGTCAAGTCAGACATAACCTTGGCCTCACGTTTTGCCTTCTCTTCATAGTTGAACATAGCCAGAGCCCTCTTATCCTCGGCACTATAAACCTGGTTTTCTTTCCTAATACGGATGGCATTCATCCTCTGGTGCCTACTACCACTCATCACATACCCAAGATCCTCAAACTTAGAAATCTCGTCAGCTGACAGACCCACTTCTCCACGACGAGGGATACGCTTCCCTTGTTGAACATATTGCGCGATGGCATCACCCTCACCAGGCCTTAAAGCACCACCATAGCTAATATGCCCATCGGCTTTGGGCAATGGCATTGGCCCAACCGGGGGCTCGCTCATCAGAGCAGCCGCTTTTTTCTGGGACTCAATCATCTCCTTGAACATCAACAAATCCGGATTCATCTCATCAATCTGATCCTCTTCTATCTTATTGACCAAGCTCTTCTCATCTTTCTCAGACCCATCACTGTTACTTCTACCCTTATCACTCTCATCACTCACCTTATCACTCCTCTTCTTGCTCCTTTTCGAACCCGAAGAACCTTTCTTTCTGCCCTTCTTTGATTTTCCCCTTCGATCATCACTCTCCTCGCTTCCACTCCCACTGCCAGAATCACTTTCTCTCCTCTTCTTCCTTCTGCTACTGCTCTTCCTCTTCTTCCTGCTGCTCCTCCTCGATTTCGACCTCTTCCTCCTATCTTTATCATCATCCGATTCATCACTTGAATAATCCTCACTCTCATCCTCATCAGACTCATCCGAATCATATGATCTCCTACTCTTTCTACGCCTAGAACTCGAACCCTTACCCTTACTCCTCCCCTTCCTCTTCCTCTTCCTCCTCCTTCGATCCGAATCGCTCTCCGATTCCGTGTCCGAATCCTTACCCCTATCCTTCGATACCTTCGCCGATTTCCTAACCCTAGATTTCACACCCTTATCAGAATCCGACTCCGAACCCGACTCACCCGATCGATTCTCTTTTGAATCCGATCCAGAACCCGACGATTCACTCCGAACCCTAGAAACTGCTTTCTCTCTCCTCGGTGAACCATCATCAGCCTCATCCCTCTCTTCCTCCTTATAAAACGTGTCGTTTTGGCTTCTCGGAGGGCTAGGCGTCACGTTCCATATACATTGCCTCAACGTCTTCCTCAATTTCTGCCTCTTGAGCCTCCGATACTCCTCGAACGTCAATCCTCTCAGCTCTTCATCCGATTCCTCCGCCGGAACCCTATCGTTCATCTCTCGCCGATAATTCCCGTTCATCGATTTCCATTGATTAGGACTTCGGCTTCGGCTTCGGCTAGGGTTAGGGCTTCTTATTGTTCTTCTTCCATTGCCGTTGGTGTAATCAGGGGAATCAGATCGACGGCGACGAATTTCGGGTGAATAGCGGCCGTACGATGGGCTCCGGCTTCGACGGCGCCGGTAACGGTCGCCGGAATCGTCGGACTCCGGCGAATAACGGCCGTTTCGGCGGCGGTCGGGGATTTCGATGGTGGATGAAGGTCGACCCATATTGTGGTTTGTGTTTGGGGATGAAATTTAGAGGAGAGAGAAAAACAGAAGTTGGGGTTTCTTATATAGTAATTGGGAGTGGTGGGCTGGCCCATTATAACTTGGCCCAATTTGATTTCTATTAGACTATGAATGTGAGTTTGATTTCCTGCGTTGGCCCAATACTTCAATATGTTTTGGCCCAAAATCTAGTTTCCTTTTCTTTCTTCCAATTTCTTTTCACCTTTTTTTTTTCCAATTTCTTTTCACTTTTTTTCACAAAATATCATATCAGACGCCCTGATATATGAGGCGAATAGTACTGGTACCTTACAAAATGGTATTGATGACCCAAAAATTAGTACTGGCGACCTAAAAGCTAGTATCACATTTTTCTCACCTTGTACCATTTCAGTACTAATATTTGTTTACACAGTACCATTTTTTGTTTGTCTGGTACTCGCCTGATATATCAGGCGGCCTGATAAGAGACTAACTGTTTTTTTCTTGATTCTACTGATTTTTCTTTTTCGTTGGGTGTCACCAAGGAGCACGTTGCAATGTAGAGTCTCGGTATTCTATGGAATAGATTTGTAAATATGCTTTCTAAGAGATTTGGACTTTTGACTTGGTATAAAAGTTGTAAGTTGTTTACCTATGAGTTATGTATCTATTGGATTTGGATTTCTTTGATTCATCTTTTAAAACCTTACTTTAGTAAGTGGAGACTGGAAAATGATGTGCTTAATGGAGACCTATAACATTGTCGGTCTTTCTACTATTAAGTGGATTTTTATGGAAGACGCACTTCGGTGCTGTTTTTAACTATCCTGGTAACAAATTTTCCTATCCCAATATATTTTTCTCTCATCCTAAGACCAGTTTTTAATCCCACTATTACTATTTTCTGACTGAATACAGTATTAGTTTTGAGTTTAACTGATATATCAATCCGTCTGATATAATATTTTGCCATAACATTGGCTACATTGCTCATCATTAACATATTCGTTCACCTTAAGAGCACATGTGAATTTTGGGAAACAACAAATGAAGACCTTATAGTCAATAATGGGGTCACTAGCAATACTGAGTAGTGATCACTACTTAAAATAGTTGTTGAATTTAGGAAGGGGGAGGGTGATAATTTAAACTGTGTTGTTTACACTTAATCCGATGACAAATCAATATCTTGTTAGTATTTATTTATTTAGGGGAAGATTATTCTTGCTTTTACATAATAATCAGAAACTTCTACCATTTGTAAGCTTCATCTACAAGATAGCCACTTGGCTAGCCATTGAGATTGAAGTTCTCACTTTTCTTAGATTAGCTTGAAATTAAATCTAACAGAACTATAAACCCTTCAAGTTATGCAGAGAACAGTACTAGCTAGACATTGAAAATCTTCAAGTTAGTATTGGATTAGGCAAACCTCACTTTAAAAATATCCCCCTAGCCACTTAAGCATATTGTTGCTTCCTATGCACTTTAGTCCATAAATAAACTCTATCAACACATAGAGTTGCGATTTCTGACTAGGTACTCGAGTAGTAGTATTCATATACGAGGTGTACTCATACACTATTTTTTGCGTCTATATCTCTCATCTCTTTTTGATTAAAGCCTTTTACAAGATTTCTGCTATAGATATGATATGGGTTAGTCTGATGCACAAGACCATGGATTTACCTTATACCCCTGCAATTGCACAGAGTTTGTTTTGGATTTGTCAGCTTGAGGTTGAAGGAAGTGATCAATGAATTTCAAGGAACAAGGGATAAATAAATTTAAAAAAAAAATAAAAAAAAATGAGCACTTTTGGTGAAGTGTACCAAACAATAATCCTCAGGAGTGGTTCAGGTATTAAGGGAGGTTCTGCAGTGACAAAGACATAACACCAAAGAGTGTAACATGTCAATTAGGTAGTCAATGCTCAAAATTCTGGGCAAAATCTTAGTATATACTATATACTAGTATATACATTATATTATATGTCATGTATAGGCCAGTGATCAGTTAGAAGCTCAGAATCTTACCATTGTTTCAAGCAAAATACATCATTTGCTAGAGAGACCCCTTTAAATAGCAATATGATTTCTTTCCAAACTTTCACCTAACAAACATGAACCAAAGCCTGCATTTTCTGTGACCAGAAGGTGAAACTCAAATGGGGTTGTTTCAGTCTCTCCTACACCCCTTCAAGAAGCTCTGGCATCGCTTCCACTCGACTAATCCAAAGCGTATGTTTTCCATTTGAATTCTTCCCCTTTTTGATTCTTTTTTACTGTGTTATGTTATGCAATTGATAGATCATGATATTGTTTTTCGACTTGAATAAGTGATCAATACTGTATTTCGTATGTGATGTTAATTATTTGATCAGGCCAAAGAGGGATTAATATGTTGTATGAAGATGTGAAATCATGCCAATGTGAGGATGTGCAGATGCTGTGGTCCATCCTAGTAGAGTCGCATTCGGCTAATCCATTGCCTACAAGACTTTATTATTGATATACTTCTTCAGTTTCCTACATGATTCCAACATCAAAGAGGGCAATTGTATAGTGTTTTGCTTGCCTTCCCTGTGTAAATATTTGCTCCCATTTTTTCTTTCTTACTTTTCTCTGATGAAGATGAAGAACTGTAAAAAAATAAAAGAAAGAAAAAAAAGAGGAAAGCGGAACAGTTTTCGCCCCTTGTTTGATATGTACACCAGATCATTGTGAGCTTATGGAATTTTGTTTACTATGCTTTGCTCATCCTGTGAGGTTACTATGGTATAAATTAGTCAAAGGTAAGGTTGTGTATATCAGGACCTCTCCAGGCTCTGTCGTAGGCAGGATTATTACTGGGTTATTGTTGTTGTATAAACTATAAACGGGTCCATAATCTTACTTCTTTTGCCTAGGAGTGTTCTTAAACAAACTACTTACAGAAATTGATTCAAGCAAGGAAATGCATAATAAAAGGATTCTTGTTAGTTGTTATTGTTAAGTCTGGCACCATTGATAAGGCTATGGAGTATGGACATTGCATACATGTTTATGCAAAGATAATCATGATACTCAATGATGAAGCTAGAATGAGCTTTTCATGTCCATGGAAACCTCAATGTTAGGTGTTGTTTCTTTTGAGATGTGGTTGGGATATACACATATATTAGTCCTTTGTCATTGTATAAATGCCTCATTTTGGTGTGATTGTGATTGTAAGTTTTGAAGCAATGTGAAGAACAGATTTGTTATATGCCCAAACAAAATGATAAAGACTCGAAGACCCAAACCTTAGGTGCTAGAAAATTACCAGCTAAATGCTCAATAGTCACAAATTCAAGAGCAACAAACTGATCACAAATATACCCAAGAGGTGTTGGCCCACTGGTAAACAAGCTTTAGCTTATACACCAGGTCAAGATTTGAAGCATCATGGGGAGACATGAATAGATACCCGAGGCCGTGCGTTAGGAGGTGCCCTTTAGCCACGTCCAAGAAGAAATGAAGTTCTTTCTTGTAGACACCGGGAAAAAAAAAAAAAAAAACTAATCACAAATATTGTTCATCCAATTCAAATTTTTTTACTTGGATCGTGGACTGTTTTGTGATTGTCTTAATGGGACCTAATTATAGTAAGAAAAAAATTCATTACATTTATCAGTAGGAGACACTTTTATTTTTTTGAAAAAAATAAATATGATAATAAGGTAAGGAAAAAAAAAAATTATTTTGTGCCAAAGAAATGAAATACTGGAATGCACAAATTGGGCTGTAAACATAATTTTTTAGATAGAATTGGGCCAGAAAGTGGGCTGGGCAAAAGCAAACCCTATGGGAACAGGCAAGGCAACACAAATACCCTAGCGAGTCGCATCGTCATCTCCCCTTTCTTTTTGTCGAGAGCTTTTGTGTTTGTGGGCGGAAGCAGCAGCCGCAGCAGCTCAATACGCTAATTTCTTCAACAGGTGAAGACGGAGCAGCGAAGAAGATAACCAGGTTTTCTCTCTCTTCATCTTCATCTTCATCTTCATCTTCTTCTTCTTCTCTCTCTTTCTCTGTTTCTGGATCGATTAATAATTGTTTGATGGTTGATTGTTGTTGCAGAGGAGAGCAAAAATGGCGGACAAGGCTGTCACCATCAGGACCCGCAAGTTCATGACCAACCGTCTTCTTTCCAGGAAGCAATTCGTATGCCTTTTTTCCCCCTCTCTTTGTTGAAGATGAACTGAACTGAGAGGTTATTAGTGTTAGATTTCTATAACCATTATGTTTAATCGACATTGCAGATCATTGATGTTCTTCATCCTGGTCGCGCCAACGTCTCCAAGGTTTTTATTCTTCTCTGTATATTGTCTTTGATGAAAATGGGTTCTTTGTGCTTTTAGTGTAGTGACTGTGCATACTGGAACAATGTTGTTTGTGTTATTTTGTGTGAGAAATTTGGTTGATTTCTGCTCAATGCATAGTTAAAATGACCTTAAATCTAAGTGGGTTACTGTAATTTTGTTCTTAATTTGTTTAGCTGGAATGCATTGAGGTATCTAGATTGCTTGATATTATTTTCACTTGGTAAGTTGATATCTAGGTTTAACCACGGTTTTGAACTTTCCAGGCTTCATGTTGTGTACTTCTATGTGAGAGAATTAGGTGAATTGCTTGTGCATATGGAATACATGCGAGTTTCTCGTGCTTGTGACAATACATATTGGGAACGGAGCTTTATTATGACTTTTGATGTTTTGGAGTTTTTTTTCATTTGCATCGGATGCTAGTCAAATTCTAATTTGTTACTTATGGTTGTGTGCCTGGAACCTACACTTCCCTTTTGGAGCATTTTTGGTGATGTATTAGTGAGTATTACATTGTTCACAATTTGGTGATGTGGGCAGTGGGATAGTTTGAGCACAGATGAGTTCCCATTTTCCCTCTCTTTGGTAGCTTGCCTCTAGGCTAGCTGCACTAGTCATGGATAAGTTACGCGGAATCTAGATCACAACAGAGGCGGGATGTAGGGGGAGGTGGTGTTGTTGTTATAGTTGGTCTATGTTTCTGTTTCTACTGATTCTGTTCTCTCTCTGTATTTCTTACCTCATTTTCTTCCCTTTATGAAGGCGGAGTTGAAGGAAAAGCTAGCTAGGTTGTATGATGTGAAAGACCCAAACTCCATCTTTGTCTTCAAGTTCCGCACACATTTCGGAGGAGGAAAGTCCACTGGATTCGGTTTGATTTACGATTCCGTCGAGAGTGCAAAGAAGTTCGAGCCCAAGTACAGGCTGATCAGGGTAACTTTGTCATATCCTCCTCTCGTAAATTACTGTTGTCATTGTGTCTGTTCAAACAGGCTGAGTTTCCTTCTATCTCTTGCTTACATTGTTCCCCTAATTCTACATTTTGCAATGCAGAATGGATTGGACACCAAGGTTGAGAAGTCCAGGAAACAAATGAAGGAAAGGAAGAACAGGGCCAAGAAGATTCGTGGTGTCAAGAAGGTAAGTTGATGCGCCTTCGTTGTGATATAGCTGTTGACAACAGAGTCTTCTAGCTTAATCACTCTGTTCATCCATCTTTTGCATATCATTAACTATCTTATACTTGTTTTTTGTCAGACCAAAGCCGGAGATGCTGCTAAGAAGAAGAAGTGAGGAGTTGCAGATTTTGAGGATTGTTATCATCGCTGGTGGAACAGTTTACCTATTTGGTTCATGTTCCTTTATGTCTGTCCTCAGTTTTTCCCCTCAACTGTTTTGTTCATTTGTTCAACGCCAGTTAGTGTTAGTGTTTCTAGTGAGATTATGATATTTCTTCTATGAGGATGAACTACAAGTTTGAGTTTTATGAAATTTTGTCTAATGGATTACTTGTTACTACCTTCCTTTTTTTAGTATCAGCTGAACTTGGCAACTTTGGTTTGATCTTGGATGAAAGTGACTTCTGCTCGATCTTCAAAACTCCCAAGGTTTTTATTGTTGCATAGATTCTGCATGTATAGTATCATGTTAATGTTGGTACCTTCAAAGAAGCCTCTATTGTTCCTGAACCTGAACTGAAGCATTATTGGTGCTCCGAACCACTTTGCCTCAAGCCTGTGTCGATTCGAACTGGATATGCAAAAGAAAGGGTTAAAGAACACCAGGGTCCCTTCATTCAATGGGTTCTTTAAATGACAAAGTACACCAAAGATTAAGCATTGATAATAACAAGATCATGGAATTTGGAACTGGTTTTCTTTATAAGAAATGATGCTTAAATGTGCTAAATATTGTGGAATGGATTATTTTCTCGTGGCAGATGCTATAAAATCAACCCATCCCTCGGTTTATGGTATTGATAATTGAGGTTGCGAACAATAGCTTCCTCTCATGCCTCCCATCTGTGACATATCATCCATCACCAACTCCTTTATTCCCTTTCTGTTTAGGTATGGGTTTCCTTGCATACCTAAGCCTTGATGGATTATTAAAGCTCTTAGAGGTGAGTGTCATGTTTGTTCGAATGTGGAAAATGCATATACACAATGCTAGATATACAATTTACCTCAAAGCTCTTCAATTTTTCACGAAACATAATGTGTATCGTGTTTGTTGGTTTGGTTAGAATAGTGATTCGTTATGTTTGCCTCTTTAATCCCATATGTATGAAACCCTAGCCTTTATTTCTTTGAAAACGAATCTATCCAATTTAACTTGTTCCTTTATTTATAAGGCTTTAAATGTGCATTAATAATGCTCATGTGAGCTCAAACACGCGAGGGAATCTATGTCTCGTTGTAAAATGGTGCTGGATATATGATCAATGTATGTTCATCCAATTGAATTGTTAAGAAGTTGAGCGTACACTAGATAAACACAACAATTGTTGCTAAACGGGAGGGCATCTTATACAATTGCTAATGTATATTTTATGGGGGTGCAATAGAGGGAACACAACCATAACAAAGGAGCAAAAAAAAGTTATTGAATGCAACTATGTGTGAACTTCCCATACGCCCGCATGTAATCACTTTAGGTTATTGTTTCGCACCAAAGTTTGCTAACCAATCAGCGGCTCTATTAATCTCTTGGTAGCAATTCCTAGTGCAGGGTATATTAAATGGTCTAATGACATAATAAGTAGCTGAAATGAATGGCATTTAGACCTCGTACGGTTTAATTAACTCAAAATTCATTACGAATGTTGTAAAGATTAAACGTGTTTATACAATGTGTAGATTTGTGAATGTGATCTACATTTGTTTATGCACTTGCATTGTTGGTAACGCAAAATGACAATACTAACCCCACAAAGACACAATTTTTATTTTTTATTATTTACAATTAACAACAAAATCTAGACGGATGGAGTACTCTATAAAAAAACACATGAAGAGTTGCATTTACTTGTCATAAAGGGAAGCATCTCATCATATCCCATGAGAACTTAATTGCTTTATTTAGCGATTTAAAGTTCCATAAAAATTTTGTACTAATATTTATTTGGTGCAAATAAGTTCCATGTAATGTAACTTATTTTACTTTAATAGGTCTCAGAATTATTTTTTTGTCTATGTGAAACAATGTTGAAACTAAAAGAAATTTAAAATAAGTTTCCTATGACTCATATATTTAGACTATGTTCAGTTTAAGTGAATTATTTTGAAGTAACTTGTGAAAGTGAACTGAACCCCAATCAATGCTCGAGACGAGTGGGGAGTACACCACTGCGCTACTCACCCCAAACTCAAACTGAAATGAATACCGAAAAGGAACCAATTTATATAAAAATTTAAATTGACTGATTAAAACAAAATACTCCAATACTCTCATTTGAAAGTCATGAAAAAATCAACCCAAAAATAAGATACTCTCAGTTATGACCTGAAATCCCTAGTGATACCATAGGATCAAATTCCAATTATTAATCCACAGGAAAAACAACTTTCTGATTGGGCTTTTAGACTCCCTAGACAAACACTTCCCAGGCTGTGGACCCCACAACAAATCCATTAATATTTGAACCCAATTTTCAAAATTTCAATTTTATGCAATCTGAGGCAGGATTTAACAAAATGGAGCCAATTTCTTGCCAAATGTGTGTGACTTGTGTGAATGGAGGGAAAATAAGTGTTTTATTCTAATTACAAAGATAAGCTTGAAATTACAAAACTATCCTCACCTTAAATTTTTAAATCCAATGTACTAGATAAAAAGTTTAAGGAAAGTCTCCTCTGGTTTAATATACTATTACAACAGTACAAAAATCCAGCCAAATTTCCAGAATCAGAAAAGGGAGAAAATATACAAAAAAGAAAATAAATCAGAAAGAAAAGATTTTTAATTTTTAAACCCTCTAAAAAAAATTAAAACCCCCCCTTCACCTTCTTTGGTTCTTGCCCTTTGCTTCTCCCTCTCTCTCTCTATTTCTCTCTCCAAAATCCCCAATTCATAACCAGAGTTTTGCCAATCGATTGAGTGTAGAAAGAGTGCAAAATCGTCAGAATAGAGTGATTCTTACCTTTGGGGAGAAGTTTTGGGCTCGTTTGGTTGTGGGTTTAACAGCATTCATCAGCTACAGTTGAGGTCAGTCTTTTTTTTTATTTTTTTTATTTTCTGGGTATGTTTTTAGCGCTTGATTTCAGGGCAAATTTTGGACTTTGTTCTTGTTTGTTTATTTTGTTTGCTTCGAATTTTTGATGGGTTTTTGATTTTTCAGGTTTTTATGGGAGATTTTCGATTTGGGGCTTTGGTGGGTGTTACTAGGAAGGGTTGATTTGTTTCATTACTTGATTCATTTCTAGAAAGATGCGCTGGGCTTGGTTTTTTTGGAGATCATTCTCAAGGTAATGGTTTAAGGAGTTGAATTTTGACTTGGGTTTTTGATTTTTTGATTTTTTTTTTATGTTGGGTTGTCACTAGTTGGATGAGATGAGGGAGGGGTTGAGGTCTGGTAGTTTGAGGAAGAGGAGTGACAAGGTTGATTCAGGCTATGATGGTGGTGGTTTGGGAAGGATAAAGATTCCTGATTTGAATATAAAGGAAGACTCAGATGTGGTTTCATGTGAGGAAGGGGGACAGTCATGTTGTGAAGTGGGCAAAACTGATGGGAAGTCCAATGGTTCAGTGTCTGAGAGAGAAGCTCTCGGTGAAGGCGAGTGTAACGGTATGGATGTCGAGAATGAGGGAGGAATTAGTGAGTCTCTGAGTGTCAAATGTGACCGGGGTAATGAAACTGAGAGAAAGGAGGTGGAGGGGGGTGTAGAGGGTCAAGTGGGTAGTGGTGATGGGAGTTTGCAGGCTTGTTCAAAAATGTCGATTGATGATGAAAACAAAACTGGTGATCATTCTGGGATTCTGGGGCAGAATGCTGATGTGGGTAAAGAGGAACTAAAGTCCGAAGTTGAGGGTCTGAGTTGTGCTGCTGATTCGTGCAATATGGTTCCACAGTCGAGTTCAGAAGCTCTGGAGGGTGTTCATGAGAATAGGAGTGCTGAAGATGATAAACAGAATGCGGTTTATGGGGATGCGAAAAAGGGGAAGGATCTGCAGAGTGAGACTGAGATTGATGACAAGGCGCTGCATCCTAATGAGGTGGCAATGAGTGGCGGTGATAATGAACATGGTGTCTCTGCAGACAGTCTTAGACGAATCGTTGTTGATAGTGATCACATGTCTGAGAACAGGGATGAGCATATCCACTGTGGTCCGGTCACTGTCCAAGCTAACCCTAGTGGGCTGATGGAGGCTCATGAGAAAAAGGATGGCATCGAGGGCTCTGAATGCAAGTTTGATGAAGATGACCAGAGTGAAAACTTGAAAACAGAGGCCAGCGTGGGGAGAGTTCAAGTTGTTAGAGTTTTGCGATCAAGGGTTGTGCCAGCTAATTGCTTAGGAGAGGATTCTGGTGGTAGCCGTAAAAGGAAGAGAGCGACTAATGATAAGGGAGAGGGAGCGCTGACAATGAAGGTTGAAAATGATAAATCAGCCATTGATTCTAAGAGAAGGGAATCAATTGATCACACTGAGGAGGAGATTGTTCAGATGAATGAAGTCCAAGTGGTTCCTAAAGCTGAAAATGGAGAAGCTGACTTTAAGTCAGTTAGCCCTTCAAAAAAGAAGGGAAAACGTGGAAGGCCCAAGAAATATGTAGATTGCCCTGAAGAGGACATGGTTCAGATGAGCGAGGTAGTATCTGAAGTTGAGGATTTAAACAGTAAATCAGTGAAAACTTCAAAAAAGAAGGGGAAACGTGGAAGGCCCAAGAAATATGCAGATCACCCTGAAGAGGACAGCACTCAGATGAACAGTGTACAAGTTGTGTCTGAAGTTGAAGGTGAAGATTTGAACAGTAAACCAGTTAGAAATTCTATAAAGAAGGGCAAACGTGGAAGGCCTAAGAAATTGTTCAATCATCCTGAAGAAGAATCTGGGGATGCAAGGAATAAGTTAGTAGGAAGTTCTAAACAGGAGCACAAACGTGGAAGGCCGAAGAGCTCTGTTGATTTCCTTGAAGAGGAAGCAGTTGAGACAAAGAAAGTCCCATTTTGTGAAATAGATGAAGAAGTTGAAGATGAAGGTGAAGATTTAAGTGATAAAGCAGTCAGACATCGAAAAAAGAAACGCAAGCGTGGAAGACCCAAGAAACAAGAAAGCAATGGTGCAGTGAAGATGACACTACGTAATAAGGGCAAGACGAAGGATGACAGGAAAATGAAAGTATCTCTTGTTACAGCTCCTGTCAGAAGGAGCAGGCTGGACATCCAGTCACATAGAACTCCAGAGGTGCCTAGTGATGAAGTACGCAGCTTGAAGAGAAATTCATCAGGTGAAAAGAACAGATCTGGTGGGCTCGAACAGAACAATGTTGATACTTCCTCCAAAGATGAAGAGACCCCGATGCTTGAAAATACTTTATCTGTAAAGCGGAAGAGGGTGGAAGCAGTTGCCTCAAAAAATGTTGAAAAGGAAAAGGTCGAAAAGAAAAATGTTGAAAAGAAAAACGTCGAAAAGAATTTGATAAGAAAGCAAATAGTGGATATGCTAGTCGATGCAGGCTGGAAAATTGAATACAGGCCCAGGAATGGCAGGGAGTATAATGACGCTGTCTATGTCAGTACTGAAGGGAAGACTCACTGGTCAGTGACCAAGGCATACAACACCCTTAAATCGGATGTTGAAAAGGGTAAAATTGGCTCTGGAGCTGGTAACTCTAAATTTACTTTTACCCCAATACCAGAAGAGGTACTAAGCAAATTGTTTAGAGTTGTATCCAAAATAAGATCAGACAAAAACAAGAAAAAAAAGAAGGGTACTGGTGATGCCTTTGATGAAGACTCTGACTGTGAAAATGGCGCACGAGGTAAGGCAGGTGCAAAGCACAGAAACTCTGCTTCAAAAAGGAAGCCATCTGTTCGGGATGGTAAACGACGCTGTGCATTGTTGGTCCGTCGCTCTAATCAGGGTTTAAATTCGGATGGTGATGGAATTGTAGCACATTCGGGGAAGCATAGTGTTCTTTCGTGGCTGATTGATTCAAAAACTATTTCTCTTGATGGAAAGGTGCATTACATGAACCGCCGCAAGACTAAGTCAATGCTTGAGGGTAGCATTACAAGAGATGGGATTGATTGTTGCTGCTGCAAGGAAGTAATCTCTGTTTCCCAATTTGAGAATCATGCAGGGAGCAGACTTTGTGAACCATATGAAAACGTGTGTCTAGAAAGTGGACATTCACTATTACAATGCCAGCTAGACGCCTGGAACAAACAAGAGGAGGCTGGTCGTACTGGGTTCCATAGTGTACCTGTTGATGGTGATGACCCAAATGATGATACCTGTGGCATCTGTGGAGATGGTGGGGACTTGGTGTGCTGTGATAGCTGTCCATCAACATTTCATCATGACTGTTTGAATATAGAGGTACTCATGCTATTGCATTTCCTATTATTTAAATGTGGCTGTTAAGATATGAGAGAAAGACAACCTCAGATTTTAAACCAATCAAGTGTCGATGTAGTTCCCCCTTACTCTTTCTATATACGCATATTTTCGTTTGGCTTATTGTTAAGTTTTTATGGCTTATTGGTTAAACAAATACTTGTATAGTTAATTAGCTGCTACCAGAGCTGTTACATTGAGTATTGTGAGTTCTTGTTTAGTTGACATATCTGCTGGATAGTGACGAATAAGTCTTTTCTTCTGGCTAGTTGGGAGGTTGCTAGAGCTAGTAGCTGAGTCCTTAGTTCTGCACGACTTAGTTGTCTGTGGAAGAAATTGACTTTATAAGTGATGACAGCCAAGTCAACTACTTTCTAGTCCCAACTCCCAAACGAGCTAATGAACTAACATCAGTTACCCTCTGAAAGTCTCAGGAAGATAGTGCTCAAAATAACTTCTTAACTAAATCTATGTTTATTCAATTGGTAGAGTGCTAGTAAGAAGCAACTGCCATATCAGTTAATAACACACTCCTTGCAGTTTTGCGGCTATAGCTTATTCTATTTATTTTCTCTCTTTGATGCTGTAATACTACTAAATAATAACACAGGAACAGACAAGAAAGACATTGCTACCCCCATTATAGAGGCTATAACAAGATTTATGCTACCTTGCCCTTGACAAGTGAACAGGGGCTACTCCAAATACTTGCATTTACAATTTTTTTATTGATGATGGAGTAATAGAGGAAAAGGCTATTAATAGCAATAAAATATTAGTAGCTACCTGTTAAATAGTTTGGTACTAGAACCGAGTAACGAAATGTAAATAAATACTAATAAAGAAAAACACTTCCCAATCCATTAAAGCTTCTCAAAGTGTCCTTTTTGAGGTGTCCAGAAACTATTATTTAAATTTCTATTATTGTCCAAAAACATAATGGGAGTATTGGTTAAGAGTAAGGAGAACACTATAACTAATGATGTTTTCTTTTCTTTGTTGTTTCCCAATATCTGAAAAGATTATGTGGAGGGCTGAGACAAATAATAAATATAAGGAATAGTAATAGCATGAAAAGAGAGGGTAAGGAACGAAATGCACGAAGGCATCGAAAGGCATATGAAAGCTAACACAGGAACATAATGCAAGCTAAACAAAAGGTCCTGATGTCATCTACGTGTTACAAGTGAACACCTGTTGTGTTATTTCTTCATAATAAGTGCTCAATTTTCTTTCTGGTGGTTGTCCTTAGAAATTACTAGGTCGCATGACATGCATTTGGAGAACTGTGTCCATGTTCACCTTCCTGGACAAGTATATTCTGCTTCAATACATATGTTGGTTATGCATCCACAAGCTATGTGAGAAGGGTCTGGATTTGCATAAGGGTAGCTGTGAAGCCATTTTGCATTGAGTGTTAACAGCATCAATGCTTTAATTATACTGCTAAATGTGTGTCTCAGTGGAAGCAGAATATTTGACAACTGCTCCGCTGCTGTGACTTTCTCGATTTAATATCCTGTTATACCAGTGTAAAATGTATTCTTCTGATATCTGCAGGAGGTCCCTTCGGGTGATTGGAATTGTGTTTACTGTTCATGCAAATTTTGTGGCTGTGTTGGTGAACCTACTTCTCAGAGTGATGATTGCGATACAGCCAGTTCATCATTGGTCACTTGCAGCTTGTGTGATGAGAAATGTAGCTATGCTTTTCTTCAGTTTGGTTTATGCTTTATTTCATTTTAATGAGCTGCTGTTTTGACACATTATTATTTTTGCCAACTGTAGATCACCAATCTTGCGTTAATGTGGTGGATGCTGACTCCATCAGATCCAAACAGCAGCCAATGTTTTGTGGGAGAAATTGTGAACAGGTTTTCCAACTCATTACCATCTCGTTTCTTG
>BSSO01000868.1:0-27955 GCA_030267885.1 Mesembryanthemum crystallinum
ACGCCAACCCCACGAACAATTATTATTAGGATGAAAAGTTTTATCAAAGAAAGTAAACACATTAAATTTATACTTCACCCCAATAGTATTTGCCTGCAAGCAGTCACAGTCCTGTAAAAGTCGCCAAGCTTGCTTGGCCAAGAGAGCTTTATTAAAAAGCTCCGCATTACTCACACCAAGTCCCCCAATTCATTTAGGTTTTGAGATAACTTCCCAAGCACGCCAATGGATAGATTTACCAACCTTACAGCCACCCCAAAAAAATCTAGCACATGCACCATTAATCTTTCTGGAAATTGACAGTGGGATCTGAAAGACAGAAAGAACATAAGTCGCCATGGCAGATAAAACAGCCGAAATAAGAGTTAACCTTCCTGCCGGTGAAAGAAATAACCCTTGCCATGGCTGGAGTCTATTATTGATTTTTGATAATACGGCGCCAAAATCTCCCTTTTGAAAACACCAAAATCAGCAAGGATGCCTAAGTAGACACCAAAACGATCTGTATAGTTAATTCCCAATCTTCGCTTAAAAATACACCGCAGATGGCACGTAGTATTTGGGCTAGTAATAAGAAGGGATTTATGTAAACTAATCATTTGACCCGAAACAGCACAATAATCATCAAGGATGGAACGCATTATACCACAAGATTTCGAGAATCAACTAAAGAAAAATGATGAATCATCCGCAAATAATAAATGGAAAATAGGGATAGCATTTTGCGAAATACGAATACCATGCAACACCTCCACAGATTCCGCTCTCCGAATCATGGCGAAAAGAACTTCAGCAAAAAGAATAAAAAGATAGGGCGATAAAGGATCCCCCTGACGAAACCCCCCTGAAGGGATAAGTCTTAGAAGAGGGCAACCATTGAAGAGGACTTGATAAAAGACCGTCGATAAACAATTCATAATTAATCTTATCCAATCCTCAGGAAAACCCATTTTCCGTAAAATGGCATCAATGAAACTCCAACGCACCCTATCGTAAGCCTTACTCATATCAGCCTTGATACCCACAAAGAAAGACTTACCACATTTAGTAGTACGAATCTTTTCCAGAATTTCATGAGCCATAAATATACTATACGAGATATTCCTCCCCGACACAAAGGCATTTTGGAAGAATGAAACCAGGCGACCAAGAATTGGCCTCATCCTATTAGCTATGCATTTCGAAATAATTTTATAAATAACATTACATAAGCTAATAGGACGAAAATATTCCACCAATTCCGGACACTCTTTTTTCGTAATGAGCACAATAAAAGTACTATTAATCTGATGAAGAATATTACCCGTACTGAGAGCATCGATGACAGCCACCGTTACATCGCCTTTAATAAAAGACCAACACTTCTGGTAGAAGACAACTGGAATACCATCAGGTCCTGGTGATTTCAATGCTCCTAATTGGAAGACAGCTTTTCGTACTTCTCGTTTATTAAATGGGCGTAGAAGCTGCTCCTTATCTTTGGGCGTCAAAGTACTTGTAATACATCCAATTGTACTTTGAAAGAGGCTACCTGACGATTCACCCGTATCAAGAGCCGCTTGATCATGCACACAAAACAAATTAGAGAAGTACGAATTAATAGCTTGAATAATCTCATTATCGTCCATAGTCCAATTGCCCTGCAAATTACGAAGAGTTTTAATAACATTGCATCCCTTCCTCAATTTCGTATGCGTAAAGAAGAATCTTGAATTAGTGTCACCATCCTTGATCCACTTGACCTTCGCGCGTTCACGCCAATAAGAGGCAGTAATAGGAAGGAATTCAATTCCTTCCTGCCCTCAAGCGAAATATCCAACAGCCAGCAGCTTCTCCATCACTTTGTTTTTTCTGAAGCTCAATCTGGAAGTCATCCCAAGAAGATGACCATTCCTTCCTCTTGGAAAGTCTCCATTCCTTAGCCGCCAATCTTGCCTTACTAATTTTCTTTGCCACACTGAACATGGGAGTGTCCATAACATCAATATTCCATGCATTCCTAATGGAATCTAAATAATGGCCATATTCTAAGCACCATGCATCCAACTCTTAAGAACTTCTAATTTTCCAGTAAGAAAAACCACCATTATATCCCCCCAAAAGGCAACGTCTAACCGGGTTCAGAAATCTCATGAGATAATAAACCCCAAGTCTCATGAATCCCTTGACCACTTTTGACCACCTACCAATCTTCAGCTTTACCGCTACTCAAACACTGAGGTTATCGTCGTTCTCCATAGAGAAAGATTGAAAAATTCTATAAGATCAACTTTTCGTCACCACCATCTTGATATACCACCAATCGAATTTTGGTTGAATTACTAATGACTCACAATCCACCTATGTTTTCACATCAGATCTATCTCTTTTTGGAAGGAGAGAGGGATTTTTTACCTTGCTGCCTCCCAAAGATTCTACTTCATTAGTTTTCACCATATTTCGATCGACCTTTTTGCTTGAACTGTCGGCCTATTTTCCGACTACTACTCTTGATCGATTTATGGTCCGAGTTATTGCGCTCTTGTTGTCTTCTTAGTTAGATATTTGATCCATTTTCAATTGTTTGGCATGATGAAATATTTGTTATGAGGGTGTTGAGGATGTTGCTGACGAACTTCATACTGGTTATCTGAAATATGCAATTGTTTGGCCATCACCGACGATCCTCATGCTAGGCAATCGAATCCAATTCAAAAGTCCCAAAGAATGGGACAGACCAAGAATAGCCCAGACCACAATAGCGCGGACCATTTGCTTGACCCCTCTCACAAAACATAAATAAATATGCAATTGTTAAAGATCATCCTCGCGATTAGGAGCACTAATCATTATCTTATCTATAAAAAAATAAGGAAAAATTTCATGGAGATATATACTACTTAGCATTTAGCGTAAATACACTAAGGTACTCTAACGTTTTAGGAAATACATTAAGGCATAGTACTATTTTTCAAAGGTAACTGCAACTCATAATTTTGATGACTAGATTGAGTAAATTATACACCGAAAATTATCAATATTAATAACAGTCAAATGGACCCCATAGATGTGCCTTATCAATCCCAATCAGTATCTATCACCCCTTTACATACACTTCATTCGTATCTATATAGTTAAATAAACACCTTTTTGAATCCTATTGGCTTATTGGGACCATAATCCCTTCTTAACTCAGTGTATATTTGGCTCGATTTAGTCACCAAAAACATAAATTGCAGTCAACTTTTTGTGAAATGTCGATATATTATATAGTTTTTCTAACCCTCACAATAATTCGTTGAAACATACTTAAAAAAGAAAATAAAACAAAAAGAAAACATTTTTTTTCTAGTACTAGTACTAGTTGCTAGTTGGGTGGGAAACCATGGAGTGCAATACTGCCAATACATTTATACATCCCCAAATGGTCCAACCCAACGTTTTTCTAATTCCCTACTGCAGTATTTCCAGACTGGCAACCTACCTTTGTTACTTTGTACACCCCTTTCACATTATTAACTCTCTCTCTCTCCCCTAAATGCACTCGCATCAGTCAGTCCAGTAGTAGTACTAGTACGACTACTACTAATTCCCTCGTAACCGTAGTTTGACTATTTAAATCTCTAAAGTCACCCCCACAACCCCAATTTGTCACCCCACAACCCCAATTTATCACCCCACTCAAAATTCAAAATTTGCGTAATCAATTAAATTAAACTCACAAAACAAAAGAAAACCAAAAAAAAAAAAAGAAAAAGAAGAAGATCCCGGAAATCCTGATCGGAGAAAAAACGGCAGTTTGCATTCATAATTCATTCTTCGAAGATCAAAACCAAAATGCGCTCGATTCTCTCTCCTAGGGTTTCGAATCCCTACCATCTTCTCATCTCTTCTTCTCTGTTTTCTTGATTGATTGATTGAAATTGAAATTGAAATTGAAATCCTTTGGAAGAAGAATTCTTTGATTGATTTTAATGGCGGCGTCAAAGCCATGGCTACAGCCAGCTCCAACGTACAAGCAATTGGAGGCGTTTTGGGATTCCGATGAGGATTCTCCTGGTCCTCGTTGTGGCCACACTCTTACCGCCGTTGCCCCCACCAAGTCTCACGGCCCTCGCCTCATTCTCTTCGGTGGCGCCACCGCCATTGAAGGCGGCGCCGCTTCTTCCGCTCCTGGCATCAGTAAGAACTTCATATATATTTTTTTTTTATCTCTCTGTCGTTTGTTTGGTTGGTGGTTTGGGTTTGATTGATTGATTGGGTGTTTTTTCGGTTGCTATGTGTGTGTAGGGTTAGCTGGGGTGACTAATTCTGTTCATTCTTATGATGTTCTTACTCGGAAATGGACCAGGTTGGTTAAATTCCTCTTGCTCTCTCTTGGTATCGGGTTTTGTTGATTCATTTGTGTTGGGGTTTTTTTTGTTGTTGTTGATTCATTTTTGTTTGAACTGTGTAGAATTAGGCCGGCGGGTGAACCGCCTTCACCGAGGGCGGCTCACGCAGCTGCTGCAGTGGGTACTATGGTTGTGTTTCAGGTGAGTTTGGAAGATCATGATGTTTAATGTTTTAGGAAGTGTTGGATTTCACTTTTGTTTTTTAGGCACTGTTTGGGGCGGTTGCTGCTTGCCAGTTTTTGGTTTTTAAAGAATTTCAACTCCTGGTGGGAACTTAATTTAAAGCTGAAATTTTTGTGCGGTTAGTTTTTGCTTGATTTTCAGAAAACTGAAACCAAATAAAGTGGTTTCCAAAAATTGTTTTGGCAATTGGCAACCATCCCAAACCAGGATTTACCTTTTTGTTTTCTTTGTGAGAATGAATTATTGATGTGGGTGTTCTGCTTTGGAATGGTGATCTATTGGTAGGGTGGTATAGGTCCTGCTGGACATTCTACTGATGATCTGTATGTGCTTGATTTGACCAATGACAAATACAAATGGCATAGGTGAGTTCGTTGAGTAAACTCGTTGTAGTTATGGTTTAGTTTAAGTAAGAAAATCGACTTTGCTTGTACATTTGGCTGCCATGTTCAGCATAAATCTGTGAGCTCTCTGGAAAAGAAAAAACTTTTTCCATTCTTCTGCTTCCGTTTCTTCTTTTTTTAGGGTGCTAATGTATGCAAGTGTTGCAGAGTAGTTGTTCAAGGGCCAGGGCCTGGACCTAGATATGGCCATGTTATGGATTTGGTCGCGCAAAGATACCTGGTTACTGTCAGTGGCAATGACGGTTAGTTCCTTCTCTTGTATTATTTCAATCTAGTTAGGGTTGTATGTGGATATTCTTACTTGGATTTGTTTGTTCAAGCTTGGTTTCTTCATTTTGTCTGCTGAAGTGGTCCTGCAATTAATGATCAAACTGTTCACCATCTTGAAGATTACTTAGGATGATGTTTCTTGATTATAACATGATTCTGTTTCTTTTGAGTTTGTTTTTCTTTATTGATCCTTCCATGTACAGTTAGTTGCTAGTTTTAGGATACAAGTTGATTCCATAGTGAAATCAACTAGCATTATCAGTATATGTTAAAACCAAAGTGAGAATTGGATGCTAGTACCTCCCCCCCCCCCCCCCCCACACACACACACACACACACACACACACACACTCACTCACTCACTCACTACTAGTTTCTTATTTACTTAAGGTAGAATCTGGAATTTCACTTGTCTGCATAACTGGATTTTTTTTTCATAACAAGGATTGGTGGTAAAAAGGAAACTGGGGCAGAGTTCTCCTCTCTATGATAGTTGGTGCTGTTAGAAGCTCCAAAATTATTAGATTAACTGGGAAAACGATTATTATTCACATTATTAATGGGTGAGAAAGCACTGGAATTTTGGTTATTTCTGGTGTGTAAATTTTCAGTGATTGAGAAGGATTCCGTAGGCAGTTTTCAAATTGCTTTTTGATGCCTAGATTTATCCTGCGCAGGGGTGGGGGGTGGGGTGTGGTGGGAGGTCATTTTAGTTAGCAATTTTCAGTCAATTGTTACCGTGCTTCATCCTGGGACCAAAATTTTATGTAACTGAGATATATCCTATCCCCAAAGATTTTTGTTTACAGGGAGTGTAAGCAAGGGGAAAATCCCTGCAGATGTGTATGTTCTTGAAACTTTCAATTTGGAATATACGGAGGAATCCATTGAACATGAGGTTCTTTGGTATTCTTAGGTCTAATCCTCCAGTTGGTTTTTATTACTGCTTAGTGAATATGCTTCCAGCCCTTTGTCATTAAGGAGCTTGCTTTTTGGATGGAAAAGAAGGGAAGAAAAAACAGGATATGATATTTTGGTTGATCGATGCGTGGCGAGGTGGGAAATGGCTTTTTTGTTCTGTTCCTGTGATTCAAGGGGCTTATTAAGAAACCTTCAAGTATTACAAACTAACAAACTTGCTAAAATTGAAGAAATACAAAATGTACAAACTGAAAGTATTACATCAAGATATTTGATGTAGAATGCTCCATAACCGTGAAGACCGGAGATGAAGAGCTAAAATCATCCCACCATGCGGCCAATTTGTAAACCAAAATTTTCGAACCTACAAAGAAAATGCAAGATAATTGGAACAAAAGATTTTTACTGATAATTTGGGGGTCACAAGTTTTGGAAATCTATTGATTCTAAATTTCAAAGAGCTTTGAATGTCAAGGGCTTGATAACTTATTCTTGAATCTAACACAACAAGGGCATGTCGACTTGTTTCCAAACTGGAAGGCTACTATTTGGCCTTTGGCTTGTGGTTTGATCCATTGAGCCTACTTTAATTCTAGGATGATCTCCCTTTTTATAGGTGGAGGAGCTGTTGTTGAGATATAAAATATATAGATATCTTAATCGATAATATCAATAACTATCTAAAAATCAATGATGTACAATATTTTTTCGAGAACAACCACTCGAGGACCTGATGGTGCAAAGCAACTGGACTTCCAGGTTCGCCCGCTACCGTGAGGTAGTAGGAATAGTTTGGTAAGGTGCGAAAAGAATGGATGGGATTCCTTTCGTTCTTTTTGGTGTCTACAATGACGTTACCTTAAAGGCAAAAAGGCACCACCATTTTAAAACGACATTACCAGTTTGCCACCATTGGATAAAGGCAAAATTACCAACAAAGCATAAAGGAGTTGACCAGACAACTCATGCTTGGGATAAAGCCACAACTTCACCCAAAGAATCAAACGACATGAGTTCCTAGTTGTGTTTCAACACACTACAACCCAAGGCTTTGAAGCATTCATCTTTCAACTTAACAGAACAAACCAAAGTTTTGATACCAATTTGATCAATAAAGGAGTGGAGAATTACTTTCACTTTCTGCTCCTTTGATTCAAGGGTGTAATTAAGAAACCCTTAAAGTATTACAAAAACTTAAAATGAAGAAATATATATAATTTAACAAACCGAAAGTATAACTAAAGATATGAGTTAGGATAAAGGCAAAGCCATATAAGCCACATAAGCCTAGAAAAACATCACCACCATTGGATAAAAATAGAGCCACCACTATAGGAAAGAAGGAGATGATATATCTCATTCTATGGATACTGTTGCATCACCACCAAAAGTAACAAGCTACATTGTTTTCTAGTTGTGGTTCAGTGCACTACAACTCATGGCTCTCAAGTATTAATCTCCCCATCTCTCAAACAATCAAGGCACATCCTTCATATAGGAAGGACCTCTTCACAAGCCAAGAGAACAACCTTTGATATGTTAAAACTCCTAAAGAGTGCATAGCTGAGACACTTTTCATCTTCACCATGCAATTTTTAATTCAGTTGAGCAATTTAGTTAGTTGTGAATGAGTTAGTTCATTCAATTCGAAACTTACTTTTTCTCTCACATATTATCATTTATTATAGACGTGCTCCCTTCTGTTTTGTTGGTATATAAAGTTCAGTTCAGTTCAAAGAGTAGGGCCTAAGTGCACTAAGCTTATTTATGCTAATACATTCAGTCTAGCTAATATATTTACTAATGTACCCCTAATATGATATGTACTCAAATAAAGCCATAAATCGAGTCAAATTGCCTATGCGAATGCCCCTTGATGCATCACTCCGTTTATGCAACAAGCCAAGCTGAAATATTGAATATGTTTATTCATTCCAACTATCTAAAGGCATTCTTGTTTGCTTCCGAAGGCTTTATGCAACATCTCAGTCAGAGCTCCTAGTTCCAAAAATTTTCTGGGTAGGGACCCTAATTGAACTCCAATCAAATCGATATAAGATAGTTGGATTCTTTGAGATAACTTAATCTGGATTGCTTTGCTCGGATGCTCACGCATTTTGGTTGTTGTTCCCATTGTCTCATAGGAAAGATTGGTAAAAAAGGTGGCATCACCTTGTTATGAATGTCTTGAACCGCCATATCTGAGCCTGCTTGTTATCTTTGATAATGTTGGGAGTTTGGGTAGGTATATATCCTCGTGTCGAAATCGTTTTGTTTGTTAAAAGCCTCCCTGGTTTTTGATTTGTGAAAGGGATCTTTATAAGCCCTTGAACCTTGTCTCCAACTACCCTTTATTTCTCAAAACCATGGGCACCCATAACCAGTGTCCAACTCTATTGGCTTCTTGTCATTTTTTTTGGTCAATAAACTCTTAACATAAATTAGTATTTGCTCTCCTATAAATTACATCTCTATTGCATCTATCTATCCATGTTATCAAAAGTTTTCTTCCTATATTTTAGAATTATGGCTCTTTAATATTTCAGGTGTCAATGCTTTTTGCTATCCCTTCTGCATAACATGGAATATCAAATATCATGCTGTTTCTTGTCATAGCATGTTATTTGCTGAATATACTTATGCTAAAACTATTCAGAGACTGATAGTGATATGTGCTTCTTATTCTTTAGGGAAAAGGGTGCTTGCAGATGCTTGGGCTTTGGATACTGCTCAAAAACCATATGTATGGCAGAGGCTTAGCCCTGAAGGTGATAGACCTTCTGCTAGAATGTGAGTTTATTTTGTTTATACACCTTTCATCTTTACTTTCACGATCCTTCTTTTTAGATGAAAAGAAAGTATATATTAAAGAGATATCAGCTGTGCAAAAGGAGAGGATAAGATATCTTTTACGTGGTATGATGGCGTTATTATAGGACTACTTCCTTTCGATGTTATCAACCTAGATAGGCTATCTGTATTACTTCTATATGTCCTTCATAGTTTCTTTTATCTTGATAGGTGAAAAGGTTGTGGCTGCTTGAGTTTTATAAATATTTGCATTTACTCTATCTAACTAATATACTGAGATACAGTGTAGAATGAACTAATTGGTAATAATGATAGTGAAATGACATTAGTTTGCTTGATCAATAACTGATATATAGTTTGTTCTGATGGATCAAAAATTCTAAGCATTTATCTATGGCAACCAACAGAAAGATACTAAAGAGGTGCTTGTAGTACGTGATAACATCTTTTTGTACAGGAGATTAATAGCCTAATCAATACTTGAGTTGCAGCTGTAACTACATGTATATTTGTAGGGATTGCGATGAATACTCTCTTTCTTGTAGGCATCTGTGGGAAATAAAGTAATTAGAAAAATGAAGGGAAAAAAGAGAAGAAAAGATAAAAGTCTCTGTATATAAAAAAAGAGGGGGAAAGGGTCTACTGGAGAAATATTTTGGTACCTGTTTACTCGTTTATCTCCATAAAGTTGCAATACTTGTTCTCCAACATGAATTGGTTGAAAGTTAAGTTTCTAAAGATGAGCTCCTATGTCGACTTCAAAACGCATATAAGGCTCTGATACAGATACCTTTAAAGAACATGGGTAGATCTTATACTGTTATAATTTTTAGATTTCTTAACTATGAGAATTATACTGTTTATGGTATGGTTCCTGTTAGAGAACCCAAGCCACTGGCATCAACAAGTTTTCTTCAAGCATCGGCTTGCTTGTGATGACTTCTTATGCAGTTGAATTCAAAGAAATCAAGTTGAATTTCGTTAGGCTGTATATAGATGGTAAGTTTCGTTCCTCTTAAGTGGTTTGCATAAACTATGAGATTCTGCCAACATGAGGAGAGTAAGTGTTTGATGTCATGAACCAGAAGACTTCTGTCAACATGAGGTGTTATTTAAGCAAGGTCATTAGCTAGAGGATATTGCGGTTCTTGATCTAAGCCCTCCTGTATGCGAGAACTACCTCCTTTTTCTCCTTCCTATGGTTTCTGTTATTACTCCTTGGGTTTCATAGTGATTGTCCAAGTTGACTTTTCAGAAAGAATAAGAATATATAAGAAAAATCTAAGAGTGATGCAATGTTATTTAGGATTTTGAATAACTTAAAATAGAAAGTACATTCATTATGAAATGGAGCAGTTATAATTGGGAAAAAGGTGACAGATCGAATGATGTTGGTCATTGAAGTTGTTGGTCAAAATGGTGCCGGTACTTTAATATATGCTATTGAAGGAAAGCAATTAAGAGCTGGAGGTAACTTCTCTGGGATTAAGAAAGTGCAGTCAAGGTTTTCTTTTCTAAAAAAAGAAAGTACAGTTGAGGAAGGGGTTAGAGAAGTAAAGAGTTACATAGGAGCAAACAGTAATGAAAGGGAAAAATTATGCGCCACGGTCAAGGTCCTTGGACACATTTCGAGTTGTAAATTTAATCAACTTGAAACTTTGCTATTAGGTTCAGATATCTTGTATACTATGTTACTCCGACACTGCAAAACTTGGGCCATACTCGTGTCGACCCGACCCGACAAGGATCCGGATATGGAATCCGTACCTGATCCTCTAGTTGGTCTTTGGACACGTCGACCTTGATGGAAAGCCCAACTGTCCGAGGAGAAGAGAGGGAAGGGAAAAGAAATATCAGAGAAATTCGCAGCACAATCGTTTAGATATGTCTTCTTTATCTTCTTCTGGCTGAGAGCTAATGAAGGTGCTCATGCTTGCCACTTTCTTCTTCTCTGTAGCTCGATATCTCTCTGTCTGTCTGCTGTCTCTCTCAGAGGTGGAGCTGGAGGATATTTCTATTAGGGTTTTCTATTCCTAAAACTAAAGCAGTAGCGTACTAAAAATAAAGAAGAAGTAGTACCTCATGGGCCTTGGGCTATATTAGTCTTTGAAGTCTACTACTAATGTTTTGCAATTATAACCCATTAGACTTTCAAGTTTCAAGTACTTACATGTATGAACTAAAAAGTAAATAAAATACTTTTATTAAATCTGTTATTTTTCTTAAAGAAAATCAAAAATATTTTTTATAAAGCCGTGTCCCCGTACCCGCGTCCAAACTTAGGACAGGTCCCCGGATCTTAAAATTTTAGCCACTGCGTGTCCGACACTCGGATCCGTACCCATATCCGACACCCGAACCCGTGTCCGAGTAACATAGCTTATATGTAAACTAGGCCCATTGAGGAGTTGATGAAATCGGACTTCATTCAACCAAAAAGTTAACGCTTGCAGTATTGGATTGATGAGATAATAAGTTGGTTTTTTCAATTATTAATGGGCCTCTCATATGCTTTTCAGCACTTTGGGCCATATTAGCAGAATGGTCTTTAACAAATGACCTGGAACGCCAAATTGGTATTAACTTGTATGTAAACTAGGCCCATTGAGGAGTTGATGAAATTGGACTTCATTCAATCAAAAAGTTAGCACTTGCAATATTGGATTGATGAGATAATAAGTTGGCTTTTTCAATTATTAATGGGCCTCTCATATGCTTTTTAGCACTTTGGGCCATATTGCCAGAATGGTCTTTAACAAATGACCTGGAATGCTACTTTGGTATCAAGCTATGTTACTTGGACTTGGGTACGGGTGTCGGATATGGGTACGGATCTGAGTGTCGGACTCGTAATGTCTAAAATTTTAGGATCCGGGAACCCAGTCCTAATTTTGGACACGGGTACGGGGACACGACTTTACATAAAATGTTTTGATTTTCTTTAAGAAAAATAACAGATTTAATAGATGTATTTTATTTAATTTTTAGTTTATACATGTAAGTACTTGAAACTTGAAAGTCTAATGGGTTTTAATTGCAAAACATTAGTAGTAAACTTCAATATAGCCCGAGGCCCATAAGGTACTTCTTCTTTATTTTATAGTACGTTACTGCTTTAGATTTAGGAATAGAAATATCCTCCAGCCGCCACCTCTGAGAGAGAGAGAGAGAGAGAAAGAAAGATCCAGCGACAAGAAGAAAAAAGTGGTAGGCATGAGCACCTTTAGTAGCAAGATAGAGAAGACAAATCTAAACAATTTTGCTGCGAATTTCTCTGACATCTCTTTTCCCTTCCCTCTCTTCTCCTCGGTCAGTTGGGCTTTCCATCAAGGTTAACGTGTCCGAAGACCAACTAGTCGGGTACAGATTCCATACCCGGATCCGTGTTGGGTTGGCTCGACACGGGTATGGCCCAAGTTTTGCAGTGTCGGAGTGACATAGGTATCAAGAAAAGTTTCATCAACTTCATGGTATTAAAAAATCCACTTTACTCATGTACCCTAAGAATTAACCATCATCTTCCAATGTCTCCTTTCAAAACTTTTCAAAATACGGGTTTTCTAAGTCTTTTTCCCTTTAGTATAGTCATAAAGCAAACTATAAATCTATTGAAGAAGGCATCCACCTATTGCCGTGTCAACATAGATAGAAGCTGCCTTACCTTTGACATTGCAGAGAGGCTGTACATGTTACTCTCTAGATTTAAAAGTACTCCCTATGTCCCAAAAAGATCTTCCCACTTCATTTTTCCACGGTTATTAAGACAAGTCAATCTTGGAAGTAACTTTCCTCTATTGGCCTTAAAGTACATGTAGCAAAATGTTGGGAAGATCTTTGGGGCATGGACCAAAGAGTTAAGAGGAAAGTTTGGAAGATCTTTTTGGGAATTACCGAATTGGGATGGAGGGAGTATTTGGTTATCCTAGTACTTCACATCAAATGAGAGCTGCAACTGTTAAACTCCATTATAACTAGATGAAATTGCTGAAAATTTGGCATTTAGTAATAGTTTATGTAAATCTTCTGATGGTTGCGTCTAAGCTTGAGCTATCATGTTAGGAAGGTGATACTGTGTGGTTAAAAAGTCCAGGGATTAGTTGCTTGTTTTGTGTTGGTAAACCATTTACCCTGGCAATCTATCACACATACATAAATATTGAACTAATTCAACCTTTCTGGATATGTAAGTTGTCTTCTTGGTGATGATATTCTAGTTCCTTCTAATAAATTCTGGGTCATCCCTCTTCGTTCCTTGGTGATAACTTCTTCTAACCAGTGTAGAGTTACTCTATTGAACACCTGGGTTATGCACTCATTTCTGTTTGGTGAGCATATTTGAAGTTCTTTATTTACTTTCAGTTGTTATATCAATGTAACTTTTCACTTGTGTCAAGTGTTACAACCAGGTGGCCAAGATAGACCAGTAGTCACTGTTACTGCCTTACTATTGAAAG
Source organism: Mesembryanthemum crystallinum (assembly GCA_030267885.1). NCBI lineage: Eukaryota > Viridiplantae > Streptophyta > Magnoliopsida > Caryophyllales > Aizoaceae > Mesembryanthemum > Mesembryanthemum crystallinum. The sequence goes on from BSSO01000868.1 coordinate 13,417, forward strand.
TACCACTAACTCTGCTAGTCTGCATGATGTGAGGTTTTTATAATTTTCTAGAACTTTGGTGATGAGGTTTTATGCTTGTGTTATGTGTTGGACTTTTCTTTCTTTTTATGAGCATCTACGTCAAGCATCCATTGTCTGTTTTATGAGCATAATTTTGAAGTTTTCAATTTACTTCCACTTGCTATGTCAAGGTTGCTTTTGACTTGTGTCAGATGCTAAAATCTGGTGGTTGAAATAGGTCACTAGCTGCTGTTAGTCCTGTTACTTCCATACTATTGAAAGTACCGTCACCTCTCTGCTAGTTTGCCATGATGTGAGCCTTTGTAGTCTTCTAAAACTTTGGGGATGAAGGTTTACGCTTGTCTTATTTCTTGGAGTTTTCTTTCTTTCTTTTGTACTTAAACTGTTTTGTTTTATTCTTTCTTTTTCTCTTAACTTGTGTCTCAGCTTCACAAGGGAAGTTAAGCATCCAATTTCAAAGACACAAACAATAACGAAAATCTTGACAAAAGAACGATGAGGGAGAAAGGCCCCCCCTCCCTTTATCTCTCCTCCTTTCTTCTCTCAACAGCATGGTGAATACTCCCTCTCTCTTCTCCTCCTCTCTCCTCTACCCTTCCCCAGTAACCATGTCACCAAATCGGCCGGCGGCTGTCCGCGTTCAGGGGAAGATCTTCGTTCTCTTCTATGAAGGTCTTCCAATTAGAGGTTTTGTAAACGAGCGAAGGGCCGCCAGAAGCGCCGGTGGGTGGTTATTTCTGCATCCATGGTGCGGTGGGTTTGTGAAACCCTTAGATCTAGGGGTGAGCATAATCGGATATCCAGTTGAAATTCTAGAAATTGGTCTTGGAACTAGTTGGATCGGGTCCTAAAAATTGGGGATTGGTCTTAGAACCAGTCAAACCAGGTCCTAGAAATGGGGAATTGGTAGGAACCGGTTCCGGGACCGGGTACCCAATTAACTTTTACTTTTGAAATTTTGGACTAATTTTTTTATTCAAATTATCAATTTTGTGCTTGGGCATAGTATTAATCACTTTTATTCTCACCTTCTAATGTAGGACAAAACTAATAATTTTTGTTCATGAACCAATATTACTAAAAAAGAAAAGCTTGGAATTGGAATTGGAACCCGTTATAACCGGTTCCTATTTTTCAGTATTGGAATTGGATCCGGTTGAACCAATTTCGGGTCTGGACCCGCCAAGTCCAAAGCGGTTCTGAGTCCAAATACCAGGTACCCAGTCTTTATGCTCACCCCTACTTGGTTCCGCTTTCACAAGGCTGATCAGATCGACAAAGGTATGGGCAATTGCTAGGTTGGATTAGGGCTCGATCCAACGTGAGAGGGCGTTTTCTTGAGGTAGGCCTCTCCTCCAGGGGGAGATCGACGTCGATATTTGTTCCTGGGACTTGGTGGACGAGAGGTGGACTTATTTCGCGGCAGCCTTGGAGATGGTGGATGGGCCTTCTTCAGGCTCTCTAGGGCGTAAGGGAGGGCAGGACCTTCAGGTTTCTAGATCTCCGAAAGAGGAGTGAAGGCCATCAGATCTGTACTGCATGTGGTAGATCGTGGCCAGAAAAGGCTGTGAAGCAGCGGCTAGGGTCTGCGAAGAGGAGGGGGGTGGCGCGTGAGTACGGGGCGCGTACTGCATGTGAGGACAGGGCGCATGGACATCAGGTATTGACGCCTGAGGCGTGTGAGAGTTAGGCTCGTGAGAAGGGGGCGCATGGATCTGATCAGAATTCTTCGGGTGCTAGGCTACATGGTGTTCACGGCTCTCTTTCAGGTTCCACCGTTAATATTGTGCTTGACTTGGGCAAGATCCTCTCCCCTCTTCTTGATAACTCCTCTGCTCTTTCTCCGCTTCTTGTGGAGGGTCTGAAACTTGGGGTTGATCCTGAGAATTCAAACCACTCTTTTTCTGGCAACCCAAGCAACATCGGCGTTGCACCTGGGGGTCAAATGTGAACCACCAAAGGGGCTGATGGCAGCATCCCTTGGTGATGATCAACACGTCAGCAAACCGAAGGTTGCGCACGCACCTGGGAATCCTCCCTTGAATTCTAGAGCGGCCTTGGAATGTGGTTTAAAATTCGGCAGTCATACTGGAAATCGACAAGATGAAGGTGGAAGTTCTGATGGGGATGACAGCTACGATTACTATGATGAGGATTTTGGAGTGGATGGTGAAGGATTTTCAATTGAAGACCTTAGTGAGACATTCGCGAGGAAGGAATGGGATTCTTATGTATCTGAAACTCCCACCGTGGATTTGGAGGGAAGTGCCCTCTTTACTGAAGAGGTCGGGTGCTCTTTGAAGCAAGGGCAGTTAACTTGCAGAGTTCTCAGAAGGAGGCAGTGCTTCATCACGAGGAAATGAAGAAGCCAAATGAAGAAGCCTGATGATTGTGGATATGGTGATGGACTTCTCTGTACTCCGTTCACACCAGGTCCTACGCTTGGCGATGGAGACGCGGATGTTTGTGCAAACGCCCTTGTGGAGCGCTGGGGATCAAGTTTGTTGATTGTAAGGGGGAAGATGTTACCCTTGGGGCTAAATGCTATTCCAAGAAGAAGTGCTACCGGAAACTGGAATGGTTAAAGTCTGGCATCGATTATGACGGTCGTAGTAACAAGTAGGATCTTGTAGGGAGTTTTGTTTCTTGGGTTTGGGGGACGGTGTTTTGGTTAGCTTCTTTAGCAGAGTATGGCTTATTCGATGTCCTTGTATCCTCTCTCTTCTTCTTAATAAAATCTTTTTATTATAAAAAAAATCTTTCCTTTTCTCTTTGATGTGTTTTTGGTTGTCAGTGTTAGTTGCATATTGCTAATTGCAACTTGCGAGTGTTTTTAGTTTGCCAATGTGCTTCCTGCATTTAGTCGTCAATTCATATTTTAATGATAAGTCGTTTCTGTTGAGAAATTAAAAAAACATCCGAATGTTTTCTCTATGTATATTAAACAATATGTTTGTCCCACTTCTAGGTATGCGACAGCAAGTGCCCGATCAGACGGCATGTTTTTGCTCTGTGGGGGAAGAGACTCAGCAGGAGCGGTATGTTGCACTGCTATTGGTGGAAGATCCATTCTTCATTGGTGCTGCACAATTGTTTGCATAGTCTATTATTATCTTCTAACCTCTGTATACTTCTTTTTGAATTTGTTTTTCTTCTTCACTGAATGCCTTCTTTATCCTTGTACTTTACTTCTGGCTCTGTTCAAAAAGTTTTAACCATCGAGGAATATTACTGTTTCACTTCCCACTGAATTTTCTTTATTTTTTTTTAACCCCTTCGTTCCTAATAGATCCATTGACAATCTATTCTGTAGTCTAAAAACTGTGACCTGTGAATATTAAAGTCAAATGACATTCTACTTTCCAAAAGGCCTCTAATTAAATAATGTTGTTTGAATTATAAATAAATGAATTAATAATGCTTTGTTTTCCTATTTTATGCTATTCTGCTTTGTGAATAGAATATAAAGGTGCTGATTATGTGTGCTTTTGTTGCTTCTTGGCACTGTTTATGGACTTAATATCTTTGCCTTAACAATACTATCTTGTGTTTAGCTTAACACATGCACACACACAAAGAGAAGAAGGGTAGTGTTTGTGCGCCCTGTCCCATGATACTCCTAAAAGCAAAATATACCTAAAAAAAGAAACAAAAATAAGAAAAATGTCCAAGAGTCATGACACATTGGATGCCTATTAATAGATAATGGTGAGACAAGAAGTTCCATAGAGACGGAAAAGAGAGCAAGAAGATAGTGATAAGTATACATGGACTTGTAGCTGAAAAAATGAAGGAAATGATATAATACAACTCATATCCAGAAAAAACAATGATGGTTACTTAAGTGACAGAAGAATATCTCATTAGCAAAGCGCTGGATAGACTTGGTTAAAATTTAATGAATCACGATCTGTCTTGTGCTACCATTGTGATTAGACTGGGTCGGTCTGGTCGGGTCAATTTTCGGGTCACGTATCGTCTCTGTTTTCGGGTTTTGGGTCGATCAGCAACAGGTTAGGTGGTCGGTTTTAGATTGGGTCAACTTTTGCCAAGTCTAAGTGTGATGAAGCTTTAAACATTCTCCCCCTCAATGAGTTGATGATCTAAGCATGCATAGTTGATGTGAATTGAACACATGTTCGAGGGACTCAAATGAGTACTAAGAGATTTCCCTACTGTTCTGGCTCATCAATTTTAAATAGTGCTTCCAGATGTCGAAGTGATTGGATAGCTCTAAAGAAGCCTATATCAACAACTTTTAAATCAAGGCATCTAGGACTAGAAGGCGAATTGCTAACAGTTTAGTATCTAACCTACTTCTATTTACTGCTTCAAGAATTGCAGTGTCATTTGGGTCATAGTGGCGTCTTGCATTATTCTGTTGGATAATATAATGTTTGGATTGAAAATGGACATCTAGACCTGACTGCTGGCAGAAGTTTTTCAACAAGAAAGGCTTGGTACACTTCCTTGTCCCGCCAAGAGGCTTCGTTTGTAATGTTGCAGCACAGAACTCTTGGTATTGTTTTCTTCTGGTTCCTGAAAAGAAAAAGGGATCATTTTAACTTTCTGGAAACCTCTCTATATGCATCAGATTTTGGGTGAGCATCAACAATTAGGAAGATAACTTCCGTTATGAACTTCTACTCCGTGTGTAGGCCAAAGGAGGAGGGCGGCTTGGGTGTGGGGAGGATATTTTTGAAACATGTCACGGTCATGGAAAAGTGACTTTGGAGTTTCCCATTGGAGACTGATTCCCTTTGGTATAGTCGTCCGCAGTAAGTATGGGTTATATCAGAATGGGTAGAATGGGTGGGCCATCCGTAATGCTCGAGCTGCCAACATGCTTGTGGTTGGAAATAGCTGTCTTCATTCTTCCTTCCTCATATTGCTCTTAAGCTAGGAGATGGTGCTCACATAAGGTTTTCGGAGAATAGTTGGCAAAGTGACAGGCCTTTTCATGAGAGGTTTCCGTGCCTGTTCCAGTTGGTATGCAAGCATGAAGGTCAGGTTTTTGAAATTTATTTTAGAGTAAGGGATTCTTGGGATCTTCATTTGCACAGATCGGTATGTGATAGAGAGAGGAACTCACCTGATTGCTTGGGATTTTGGATGCTGTTCGTTCTTGTAATGCTCCTTCCAGTGCTGATGATGCTAGGTTGTGGAGAGGGGACACATCAGGGGTTTGTTTCTTCAAGTTCCGTTCTTGCTTATCGTGGTTCACCCTCATATTATATTTATCCTCCTTTCCCTATTGCTACTTTTCTTTGGAAGGGAATAGGTTGTTTTAAAGGTGTGAGCTTTTGTTTGGACGCTTGTGTTGGGGAGAACTAATACTTATGATATGTTGCAGCACAGAGATTGGTGGCTATTTCTCTTAATATGTGTATTTTATGTTGGTGTTAGCAGTGAGTATGTTCCCATGTTTTTCCTCATTGTGACATTGTGTGGTTTCTCTGTTGCAAACGTTTTGGTGTCTTGGGAGAGGATGACTATGGCTTGGTACTGTCTTGGAGATTTTTTAGATTCAATTTATGGGATTTGGGAGAGATAAGAAGAAGACGGAGATGCTTTTTACTTATTTATTATTTTATTCCTTTTGCTATCCTGTGGTACGTATGGTTGGAGCGGAATGCGAAAGTTTTTTCTAGGGTGCCTTTGTCACCTAAATTTAATTGGGATAGGGTACCTAGCTAATATGTAGCTGTTAACTCTGTATGAGGACAACTTGTCCACATTTACTGTCTTACAGCTTTGTAACAAATTTTCTTTAATCTAAAACATGAAACCCCAGCTTTTACATATGTTGTGTGGCTCCTCTTTTTCCAAAAGAAGATAATACTAATGCGATTCCATGGTCAAACCATTAATGTGTGCATAATTGTGCATGGTATTTAGGACTTTTTTTTTTTTTTTTTTTTTTTTTTGTTTCTTTCCAAAATCCAACCTTCTAGCATTGACAAACAAATGTTAGCCTTGCTTTTTTTTTGGAGCTTAAATTATATCTCGTTTTAGAGTACTTGGGTGGGGTCTCATTTTTCTTTCATTGATGCGGTGATGAGCAGTAGATTTCGCCGTGTTCAACTCGTTTGCTGAGGAATAGATGATGGTATGATAATGCAATGTGATTAAGCGACTTGATCTGGATCCATTTGAACTCACTTTTGATCAAATTTTCCAGCACTGATGGTTTTTGGAACTCTACTATCCTCTGCTCAAATTGACTTGTCCTTGGCTTCCAAATTCGCCCAATTGTTGTTATACTACTAAAGAAAGATTAGCTGTAGTTGTAATAATGCCTTGCTTCCATTTCGCATCTCGACTTTCCTTCAATAATAATGTAAAGAAAGCTTGACATTGCTCAGGGGACAAATAATTTTACTTTGGAAAGTCTGATGCCAATAATTGAACCTTTGGGCGATCCAACAAAAATAATCCAACATTCAGAAATTGACAAGAATAATCCCACATTTAATTTCGTCCCACATTAATGGGCTAAGTGACATCTCCGTTAACTCCCACTTACGAAAATGATGACGTGGTAGGGGTTTACTAACGAAAATGTGGGATTATTGTGAACCGTTTACTTTCATTGAACCGTTTACTTTGAGTTAACGAAGATGTCACTTGGCCCATTATTGTGAGATGAAGGTAAATGTGGGATTATTCTTGTCAATTTCTGAATGTGGAATTCTTTTTGTTGCACCGCCCAAAAGTTGGATTGTTGGCATCAAATTTTCCTTTTTCTTTAAATTGACAGAGTTATGCTCAATTAAGGGTCAGAAGTTCAGAACTTTGAGATGTATTTAGGTTTCCGCCGATAAACTTCAGGGCCCATGGGATTAGTCGGGCAAAGCCGAATACCCAAGATATCCAAAAGCAAGGGTCTGGTACTTGAGTATCTGTGGCTTTTTTCTCTTAGTTTTTCTTCAAAGTTCATCATAGGCAACAAAATTTAAAAATTCGTTGTTAGAGGAAACGTAAAAATTTCAGTGCAGCAAAATCTCAAAATGGAAGTCACAATGCACTCGAAGGGACAAAGTGGAAGAATGAAAGGCAGCACTTGAATTGCTTAGTGGCTTGCTATAATGGTAAATTTAGAAAAGAACGCAAATGTGAATATAGCAATGTCAGATAGATTTTGTTTACATGGAAGCAAAGGAGTCATCCCTCTTCCACACAAGCATGAAATGTTACCGTATCTTCAAAGGGACTTCTAGGCCAGTGGATTTTGTTTGGGGCCGCATTGTGTATATGGCTTCTCTTCAGGCCGAAGCGGGTACTGTTAGGGATCACCCTCACTGACATCAAATGCTAATTAGCTTTCTTTTGAGAACTCCTTGTCCTCCTACCTTGTACTCTTCCACTTACATTGATAGAATTCTTTTTCTTTATCAAAAAACGAAAATGATCATTCCATAATGGCATTTATCAAGTAATTTGACATTTTAGCTAACACACTTGCATTACAAGGCCAGAGTAAAGTATGGTCTTTATTAATAAAGTGTAATATTGGAAATATGTATATTTATATGTACTGTAGTGGGTTTTCATAATGATTGTGAAACAGCAAGTATTCCTACCTATTTGGGGAGGGAGTATTACAAGAAGAACAAGAGAAAGGTGGCACTTCTTTTTTGATAATCCACTTGAGCTCTAAACTGTCATCCATGCTGTGTTCTTAAATTCTACCAATTGATTTGCTTGTGTATGACTTGGAAGCCAACATAAATTCATCTCAAATGGACTTCATTTAGTGGTGGGAGAAAAGATATGTCCATCAGAAGTGATGAAAGAGAGATCTCCTGTAAGGGAGGATTAATAATCCTATTCAAACTAAAAATAGAAGGGGTGGAGCTATTGTGAGGATGTAATCTGTCGAGTCTTTGACATAGAAGCTTACATCCTAAACAATCGATCCCTTTTGTCAAAATGTAGACTACTCAGGACATGGATGACCTTGAGAAGGCTAGACAATCCCTCTCTGTCTGAAGGGCCAAGGTTATGCATCATTTCATAATTCATCTGTTGATCTTACCTTCTTGCTTACAATATATCATTTCTAGGGCTTTTTGGATTTCACATGTTTGAATTATATTATAAATACTGAGCCCTTCATTTTCTGTAGCTGCCAATGGCCCATACAAGAGCATTCAATGTTTGACTTGTTATGTTTGTCATCTACAGCCCCTGGCAGATGCTTATGGACTGCTCATGCATAGAAATGGTCAGTGGGAGTGGACTCTTGCACCTGGTGTGTCACCTTCGCCAAGGTACCAGCATGCTGCGGTAAGTGTTGTGGTTTCACAAATCATTAGTCTTTCAACTATTTGTATTGATTGGTGCATATATTGTTTGCAAGTACTTTAACTGAGATTGTACCTGAAGTTGTTGCTTATTAGGTCTTTGTAGGCGCTAGATTGCATGTTACAGGGGGTGTTCTTAGAGGAGGACGTGCCGTCGAAGGTGAAGCAGCTATTGCCGGTAAGCTGTGGAACTTGTTTGTACTTGTTAGTATCATTTGTATGAAAATTGCTGGAAATAATAGAACGTTTTCTTCAATTCATTCAAGTTTTGGACACTGCTGCTGGAGTATGGTTGGATAGAAATGGGCTGGTAACATCTGCAAAGGGTAACAAGGGGCAAACTGAGCATGATCCTTCTTTGGAGCTAATGCGCCGGTGTCGACATGCTGCTGCATCTATCGGTGTTCGTATATATAGTTATGGTGGTCTTAGAGGAGGTAAAGATGAATGAATGGTTAAGCATTTTGTTCGAATAGTTGATGGATGTATCTTTAGAATGTCCATGTGATTACTCTATTCAAGTACTTCTGCTTAAGCTTCCTCTGAATGCTGAAATGTCTCAAGATTGAAATTGTCATGGAAAGAATATTGTTACTCACCAGAAATTTTCTCATAGTTTCAGTAATGTTTGAATTCTTTTGTGAGTTGTAATTGATTTTCTATCTCTGTGAAGCAAACTTATCGGTTACTTTCATGCGTTGTTAATGTGGATATAATGTATGGCTGACTATTTGCAACCACCCTATTTTTCCTTTCATTTTCTTCTTCTTCTCTTTTGGCTGCACTGCTTTCCTTCATTCCTGAGCAACCTAAAAGGATGTGTAGGAAGGAAACGAGGTTAACCAAATGATGAAAACATGAAATAGTGGAATTATTAATCACAGTAGGATGAAAAGTTACAGCTTGTGTTTTCCTTTTCTTGGAATCTGGAGACTTATATACCAGTAGATTCGCCATATAAATCCTTTGTCCATGCTTCAAAAGGTAGAAATGCGAGATAAAACAATCTGATTGACTGAGAAACTCTTAGGAATAGTCAGATTTTCCTTTTGAGGCTTAGTGTTGTATGGCTCCTAGAGCTCTAAAAACTAATGCTCCAATTATCCCCTTCCCCCTCCTAAGTTTGACAAGTATTTGGGAGTGGAGGTAGTAAAGTGTGTGGGTTTTACATTTGACAGCATAGCAGTCAGTGTGGAAAATAGATATTAACACAAATTTTTACACAGATTTGTTGCTAGATGACTTCCTAGTTGCAGAGAATGCTGTGTCGCAGTCTGATGTCAACTCTTTCCCACCAACATCAGAGAGAGCGCAAAGTTTGACTGGTTCCAAGTTAAATCAATCTAGTTTGAATTTGCATGCCCCGGTACCAGTGTCTGATGGAAGACATGAAAGTCCATCTAGTGGCATAAGGTACAAGTTGCTAGCTTAGCTTTAAAACAGTTATAATGGATTCTACGACTTGGTTGTTCGTCTTGAACTTTGTGAGTATTTTCTTCCAGTTTGGAAAATAAGTCTGTGGACAAACTTGTGGAGGCATCTACTGCTGAAGTGGAGGCAGTTAGAACTGTCTGGCAAGCTGCCCAGGCTGCATCTTCATCACCGCCTGATACTCCGTTAGGGAGCACACCAATTGCAGATACTCCTTCAGATGGGAGTGACACAGAAGTTGATGTTCGCCTCCACCCTAGAGCAGTATGTGCTTTTACTGTAGTGTGTATTGAGTGTGCCTTCATCTTCTTGTATTAATCTTGTGGTTGCAACAGGTTGTAGTTGCCAAAGAGACTGTAGGGAATTTAGGCGGGATGGTGAGGCAGTTATCACTTGACCAGTTTGAAAACGAAAGCAGGAGGATGATACCCGTTAGCAGTGACACATCACAATCTGTCAAAAAGTTCACACGGCAGAAGTCTCCTCAAGGCTTGCATAAAAAAGTAGGATTAGAATGATTGTTATCATCCTTGTTGCTTCATTCGGCCTGGGGGGGGNAGAAAACATAAGTGCATTGCTATAATTATTTTTTTTATTGCTCTTCCTTTTGCAGGTTATTTCAGCTTTACTTAGGCCTCGAAACTGGAAACCTCCGGCTAATAGGAAGTTCTTCTTGGATTCTTATGAAGTTGGCGAACTTTGCCATGCTGCCGAACAGATCTTTATGCATGAGCCAACAGTTCTTCAGTTGAAAGCTCCAATCAAAGTGTTTGGTGATCTCCATGGACAGTTTGGTGATTTGATGCGCTTGTTTGATGAATATGGTTTCCCTTCAACAGCTGGTGACATTACGTAAGTATATTTAGTAAACTTGGACTACTAGGGTTATCTAACCCACTCGAACAGAACTGATAGCTTTATATGGAATACAGAGGGTTTGTAGAACTTATAAACATGGATGTTTACGTATAACCTCATCACTTCGGTTCTAATGGGTTTTGCGATTGTGTTTTTATTTCTGTCTGAATTGTATGTAGGTTGGGAAGTGTACGTAAGAATGTAGTTTTATGCCTTTTAGTTTCTGTAGTCTTGAATTACTTATTGTGTTGAGAACCATTTTGCTGCTGTATAGATTTCAATGTTGTCTCTTTCTGCTGATGAAAATTTGTGGTAGTCTGGTGTCCGCAGTTAAATGTTATACTATTGATTGCTAATTCCGTTCACAAGCTCAAAACCATTTGCTTCTAGCTCCCAATTCTTTCTAAGTCAATTTTGCAACAGTTGTGTTGCAGCTTTTTGACATGGTACTGAAAGGGATCTGTGCCGTTTTTGTATTGTGCTTAGGAGTTGTGTTCATTAGAATGATTACATCTAAGTCCCTTAACGAGAATTTAGGTATTAGGCAGCAAGTTGCTTAAATTACCCTATCCTACTTGCAAAGGGATTAATTATCTTTAACTAGTAGTTGATCACCAGCCAATGTATTTTTCTTACAGGTACATAGACTATTTGTTTTTGGGTGATTATGTTGATCGAGGGCAGCATAGCTTGGAGACTATTACCTTACTCCTTGCTCTGAAGGCACGCTTTCACTACTAATCCTACTAGCTCTTATGTTCTTGAATATCTAATTGTGCTATTTGTACTGATATTGTGAAATCTGATTGTTTTGAAGATTGAGAATCCAGAAAATGTTCACTTAATACGTGGGAATCATGAAGCTGCTGACATTAATGCACTCTTTGGATTTCGTCTTGAATGCATTGAAAGGATGGTATCATGACTTTCTTTTCTTTTGATTTTTTTTTTCCTTTTTCTTTTATTTTTTTGTGTATAATTTGCTTTTGCTAACATGGAAATAACTTTAGGGAGAGAATGATGGTATATGGGCCTGGACGCGTTTCAATCAGCTCTTCAATTATCTTCCACTTGCTGCACTTATTGAGAAGAAAATTATTTGTATGCATGGTGGCATTGGAAGGTCGATACACGCAGTGGAACAGATAGAGAAACTTGAGAGGCCCATAACAATGGATGCTGGATCTATAGTTTTAATGGACCTGTTGTGGTATGCCATTGTTTTACATATTATCTCTTATTTTTCTTCTGATACTTCATGAAGATGCCTCACATCATTCCTATCTGCAGGTCTGATCCCACGGAAAATGATAGTATAGAGGGTCTGAGACCTAATGCAAGAGGCCCTGGCTTAGTCACATTTGGGGTATGTATTATGCAGCACATTTCATTGTAACGGACTTTCATTTTTTGATTTTGATAACTACGTTGGACTATAAGTATGTAGTCTCATTGTCTAGCCTAGTTGGCAAAAAGTGGATCAAGTAAATGCTGAAAATGGGTCAAATGGCAATGTCAGCTAATGAAGTGTATGCCTATTTGTATATATACATACAAACAAAAAATAAAGTTAAGAAAAGGTAAATAATTCGTATATATACATACAAACAAAAAATAAAGTTAAGAAAAGGTAAATAATTTGGGTACTGCATCAATAGTACATCAAATTCACACGTAAAACTCTATCAACATCAACATCAACATCAACATTACCCCAATGCCTCCAAAGAGACTCCCGCTTAGGCGGGGTGGTTTGTTTGGGTTGATAGGATACTCCATTGGGTCTTTTAATGGAGTGGAGCCCTTTACTGGGCAGAGTATTATCCGGAGATGAGCCAAGTGCCCATAAGCAACAAATACCAATTTGTGTAACAGACACGTTGAGTAAATTACCTATTAGGTGATGAAGGATAACATGTTTTACTACAGCCCTTCTCACTCCTGCCAAGTAGCTTTGCTTGATGTCGTAAATTATTATGTGGTTTTTATAATTTTAAGATTTTATGCTTCACTTATGTGATTTGCTTCAAGGCATGTGTCCTTTAAGGGAATTAGAGCCTGGAAACAACTAAATACTCTTGGCATCATCTAGACGGATGAACCATCTTATTTGGTTAAGCAAAATGCTACTGTGAAGATGGATCAAGAATGAATAAAAACTTGTCCATAAAAGTAGAGAGAGAGAAAGCAATTTCTTGTGTTGTGGGAGTTATTTTACCAGGATATGTTTGTGCCCTTTATTTTTCTAATTTTTCATATTCTGCACTTGTCTTCATTCATATTCCATAGTTTGCTCTTGTAGAATCATGGGCAGTAGGTGGAATCGTGGAAGGAATTTGGCCTTTCATCTATAGAATTAACCTGACATGTGGACTTATTTATATGTTATATTTTTCCCTAGCTTTTTCAATAGGCTAGCTCCGATTCTGTTTCAGAGCTGTGTCTCTTCTTTTGCATCAAGTTCAATTGTTAGTCATTGCCAATGAATTAGTCACATGGAACTACTGCTGTTTGCAGCCTGATCGTGTTACAGAGTTTTGTAAGAAAAACAAACTGCAGCTCATCATAAGAGCCCATGAGTGCGTGATGGATGGTTTTGAGCGATTTGCTCAAGGACAGTTGATCACACTCTTCTCTGCTACAAACTATTGTGGTATGTACAAATATCAACATCCATAAAATTAAGCATGTATCTTGTTCTGCAACGAGTGTGTGTTCTGATTGTATAATTACTCAGGAACTGCAAACAATGCTGGAGCAATACTGGTTATAGGCAGGGGTTTGGTTGTGGTTCCAAAGTTAATCCATCCGATACCACCGCCTATGCAATCACCTGAGACGTCCCCCGAACGCATAGCCGTAGATGATACTTGGATGCAGGTAAAGTTACTATTTGGTTTTACCGCAACTAGGGTCCTTTCTGGTGTTTCGTGTGTTTCTAATTCTTCTTTCTTTCGACCACGTACCTTTATTATTTTTTTTTTGGGGGGGGGGGGGGGGTGGGGACAATGTGTGGCTGATTACTGATAATGCATCTTTGGATCGCTCAGGAGCTCAACATACAAAGACCGCCAACTCCTACTAGAGGCCGCCCGCAGCCTGATCATGACCGTAGTTCGCTTGCGTATATCTGAAGCTGATTGTATCTTGAACGCACTTCACCAGAGTTATACGCCTCTGTGTGCCAGAATTTCTCAACGTTAACCCCTTGAATCATTTACCGGCCATCACTTTGTGGTGCAATGTTGTAAGCCTCATTCGGTGTGAAAAGTTTTTAGATAGTGTAAGCATCATCATCCTCTGTACATGTAGCTCCAGTACAGTAGAAGAGTTAACCCCTTTTGTTAGAGCCTATGCTTGGTAGTGATAGAAACCTCAATGTTCTTTTCTGTAATATTGTATATTCGAGGCCATAAGAGTAGTAGAAGCATTTACTGTTCAGAGCGTGCTACCGTTGAGAGAAGATTTTTGGTTTTTTGTTTTATGATTTTTGTAACATATAACTATATATTTATTTGTAATTAATAAAAATTAACTGTACTAAATTTCGTTCATGCATGAGTGTTTCTGACTTCGGCCCCTACATGTACGGTGGGTGCTGGACATATACGGCCTTGTTTGGCAAACAACTAGCTGGTAGGTTATATCATTATGGTTGCTGTTAGTTGGTTACAGTAGCTAATTTCACTTGCCGATAGTATTGACGGATTCTAATAATCATTAACTGTTTATTGAGGTATTACGTTGTAAAATGCCTGGAAGCTATTCCAAAAGCTACCCTTTTGTTCTAAATAAAAGGATTTTTTGTGGGAAACCCCCTTATAAAATGGACTTTTTGGAAAAAACCCCCTTATAAAATTTTTATTGTGGGGAACCCCCTTATAAAAACTAAAGGTTATGATGAACACCCCTTAAGTCAATTT
>BSSO01000869.1:0-27948 GCA_030267885.1 Mesembryanthemum crystallinum
ATAAGGGGGTTCCCCACAAAAAAAATTATATAAGGGGGTTTTTTACAAAAAGTGTATTATATAAGGGGGTTCCCCGCAAAAAATCCTTAAAAAAATAAATGAAGTCTCCCATGTTGGTCATTCATCTATCTCCATTAGCAAATGTCATTAATATAGAACCTATCAAACATGTAAAGTATAGAGAAATGGGGCATGGGAGAGGTTTGATTTCAGCTTTTTTTATTTTATTTTTTTTTTTTTTTCCCATTTTAGTCTAAGGGGCACATTCATTGACACACTTTTTTGAGCAATAACACAATTTGCATTTACTTGTGAAAGTTTTTTTTTTTTTTTTTTTTTGGCTAAAACATGCCATCCTAATTTTCATTTGTTAATTTTTATCTATTTGCATAGCTGGATATATGTATAAATCAATGTTGATTATAATTATCTATGTTAATTTGCATCATTTATACGGCAATTAAAAGGATTATTTCAAAAACCCAAAAGTTTAGAAATATATATAACTTGAAAACCATAAATGAATTCATTGATTTAACATTTTGTTTTATTTTTTCTATCAAAAAAAAAAAATGGAAATTTCCTTTGGTTCCCTGAATTTTGGCATAATGCTAGTGGTACCCACGCTTTTTCAAAAATGCCAATGATACCCCTGAACTTTGGTTTTAAGCTTTTCCGTACCCAGATGACTAACGGAGCTGCTTTGCCGTTTTTTTAAAGTTTTGGCCGTGCGGACGATTTTGCCCCTACAAACTCCTCCTTCCACCTGATCTTCCCTAACCCCCTTTCACTATTGATTTTCTCTCTCCTCACCTCCATTGGTGTTCATCCTCTTCCTCCTTACATTCCCTCTCTCCCAAAAATCAAAATTTAAAAAAACTCAAATTCAACATAAAATCATCAAAATTATAAGGAAAAAAATGGTTTCAATTCATCAAAAAAAAAAAACCCATTTAAAATCACTGAAATTCTCACCTAAATCCACTTGTTCCCATAATCATATGAGTGTGCGAAGAAAAAATCCAATTGTGAAACCACTTGTTTCATGATTTTTGCTGAATCCACTTGTTTAAAAAGCATATGTTGTGGCTCTAAAATGCCAATTCATATCATATGAAACTCACCTTCCAATCGTGAAACTCAAAACCCATTTCTGTTCATATATTTTTGTGGAAATTTAAATTTAAATTGAATCTTTCAATCCAATCCAAATTCAAATCACAATCAAAAAATCATATCAAATCATTTATACCAAATATGAAACTCCCATCTACTAATAAAACGTGACACCCCTGTACTGCAAGCTCCTCGATCGGGGCCCACGTTGGAGATGGGAAGACTTGTCGGCGGCGACATTGACAACGGAGGAAGCAAAGGAGCTGATGTCGTCTTCGATGGTGGAACTAGCGATGGCGGTGATGGTGGATTTGGGTTTCTTTGAAGAGGGTGGGCTTTGGGGTGGTTATTGTAGTGTGTGGTTGATGTTCAGCCACTGATATGAAGATGTAATCAAAGTCGGCTAGGTGATTGAGCCAGGGGTCGTCGCCGTCGCCGCCAGAATGGGCTCTAGTCATGGTAGCAGGTGGCGATTAGACGGGGGAAGAGGCGATAATTTAATTGATATGGAAATTTGGCTTTTTACTTATGATAGTGTTCTTACTTTGCATATGAGATATGAGATATTGGGTATTTGGGAGATATGAGAGAGGGAGGAATGTGGGGAGGAAGAAGATGGTCACCATTGGAGGTGAGGAGAGAGAAAATCAATGGTGAAAGGGGGTTGGGGCACATTAGGGAAGGGAGAGGAGAGACAGTAAAGGAAGAGAGATAATAAGGGAATTTTAGTATTTTAGTAAGGGCAAAATTGTCTGCACAGCAAAAAAAAAATTTAAAAACTAACGGCAAAACAACTCCGTTAGTCATCTGGGTACGGAAAATCTTAAAACTGAAGTTATGGGGTGCCACTGGCATTTTTGAAAAAGCGTGGATACCACTGACATTAGGCCAAAGTTCAGGGGTACCACAGGAAATTTCCGGAAAAAAAAAAAACATTTTGTTTTATTTTATTTTAACTTTTGTTATGTTTGTCCCTTGATATCCAATCGAAAAGACAACTTTGTCCTTTAACTATTAGCCAATAATTTTGTGACACGTGGCAACACGTTTTTGATTTACTCTCTTTTAATATAGTTATAGATTATAGATATTATTTATTCATCCCCCTCTCTCCTATATCTCTTCTCTTGACCACCTTTCACTCATAAATAACACCACTTTCGTCACTCATGGAAGGCTGTGATAAATAGTTGATTGAGTTTCAATCATAGATAACCAGGCTCTTAATTAGTAATTCCATTTTAAACTCCAATCTTTCCAAATTAAAAATTATTTCGGATTTGGAGTGAACCGAACCAAAATTGACATTACAAAGTTCTCTCGAAGACCGGACCGGCTTTCAACCGGGTGGTTCGGTCTGGTTTTCAATCCGAACCTGAATATGTGAAAGTATAGGCTCAAACCCCGCTTAAACCCCACTCACCCCTTCTCTCTCTTTCGCACTTTTCTCTCTTTTCCCCTCTCCCCTCCCTCCTCCACCGGTAACTCCAGGGGCAGCAAGCAAGACCGCCATTTTCGAAGTCCATATGCTTCGTCTCTCTCCTTCTCTCTCCCTCCCTCCCGGTAAGCCACCATCTCTGTTTGTCTATGTATTTTGCTCCTTTTTCCTTTTCCTTTCTTTGCTGCTCAATTGGGTTTTGGTACGTAATTGAGGAACTTCGTTATTGTAATTCTTTCATTTTGTGAACTTATATTTGTTGGAAATTATTCAGTTTAGCATTGAGATGTTTGACAAATGACAATTTGGAAAATTAATCTACTAGGCTTAATCAGTTCCACTATTTGACGTTTAGGGTGCATTCATTTTAAATAAAAGTACCTAAACTGAACTGAATTGAATGAGCACCAAATGAATAGTAATATGAGAGGGAAACAGTAAGCTGTTGCGTGAACTGAATTGAATTGAATAACTAAAATGAGATTGAATAAGGTAAAACGAACATCCTTAGTTGCAGATTTTCGTGTTTTTACTAGTTTTCCTTTGAAGGCCCTTTGATCAATTTTCTTCTTTCTTGTTGTTGTGGAAACAGGAAATAGAAGGAAGTGTATTCGATTATTTTGAATAGGGTTGATTTATGAAGGGGTTGAAATTTGTTATCACTAAAAATGATTTTTTTTATAGAATTTAGTTTGATAAATTAAGGAATATAGTTGTGTGAACTATTTGACAATTATGTGATTCCTGGACGATAATTTTCTGGAATGTGGTTATCACGTTATGGATCTGATGAATAAACACTCGTAATCATTCTGCTTTGAGTGCTTTTTGGTTTGTATTTTCTGTACTATGTTTGTGATTGTGGCATTTGTACAGTGCAATTGCTTTGTTGATTATTGTGCGTGCAAGTCATGGTTAATCATAGTTCATTTGTTATGTGCAGGTGGATATATTGTCCCTACTCATAGATTACGTCGTCAACCATTGCACATTAAGACTACTAATTTGTTACATACTGGTCAAAGCAGTATTATCTCATCAAGTGTTCCTATTTTTGCTAAGCTGAACAGAAACTTGCCATTACGATCTTCTCGAAATGGATTTCAGCATGCTGAGGCCATGTCCTTCCAATCCTCTTCACATGAAGTGCCACTGTCAGAATCAGATGACCCACAAAATTTAATTCTAGCTAATGATATTGCAGAACTTGGAGATGAGGAGCCTCCTGGACGTAAAACGTTTAAGAATAGGTTTCTGAACTTTGTACGCTTCAGTTCTGTCATCAATGGTGCAGCTGAATCATTTTTCAAGAGTGAAATTCGCCGGAGGTTATTTGTCACTGCTAGCTTGCTAGTTATTAGTCGTGTTGGGTATTTCATCCCTCTGCCTGGATTTGATCGACGACTCATACCTCGTGACTACCTCAGCTTTGTTTCTGGATCTTTGGGTATGTTTACTGATTCATGTTAGTTTCCTGGTTCTTGCTAGTTTATTCATTGATTTTCTGTGACTATAAGATGAGGTGCCTGATGACGAGGGTTCAATGATTGCTGGGTAAGGAATTTTTTATCCAACTCCTGATAATAATAGCAATTGAATTCTTGGAGTTTAAAAAGGCCTATATAAGTTCTACAGAATATATGATTTTTACTTTCTCTAGGCAGTCAGTGTCTGCTAGATTTTCGATATAGGTTAAAACAGAGTTTTGAGAGTACTTTCTATGGGCAGTCAATGTCTGCAATAATTTTACATATGGATAAAACCAGCTGCTTTTGGGAGGATCTAACTGTCCATTTGTCTATGGATTGAGTAATTGGTAGATCAGTTAGCTAGACTTCATGTTCAACTCTGCTTAACAGTGGTTTTCAAATCACTGGACAATGACTATAGTTTTGTTCCAGATGAATGGATTAATTTGAGTGGGGAGTTTAGTAAAAGATATTATGGAAGCTGTCCTATATCCAGAGATTGATCCATTGTGGTGACTCATAGTTTATCTTGGCAGCTGAACGTGGCGATTTTACTCAAGAACTCAAGATGTCTCTTTTTCAGCTAGGAATTAGCCCGCAGATAGCAGCATCAATTCTCATGCAGGTTGGTTGACATGACTTGTGCTGTGCATTTGGTTTTCTTATGTTTGTCTTCTGGCTCTCCTCTGAGATTGTTTTCATAGGCATTCATAATATTATACGAAAAAAGTCGTGTTGACACATCATGTATAGTAACAAGTGGATTGTTTATTGATGATAGACTGGAATAAGAGATTTTCCATTCCTTCAGTAACTTGAATTGGAAAGAACATTTTAAGGTGCCTTTGCTTTTAAATCATGGTCCTTTCATTAGTTTTCCTAGACCAAGTGGACTGAATATCAATAAATTTCCTACTTTTAGAGTTTGACTTCTTGGAACATGGTACTTGAGCTGAGCCGAGCTGAGTTTCACACTGCCTCGAGCTCGGCTTGATCACATAAACATTGGGCTAGAGCTTGGCTCAAGCTTGACGAGCTGATAAAACACATGCTCGAACCCAGCTAAGCTGTTTAATTGGGCCACAATAGCTTTATTAGCTTTATTGTTTGTATACAAGCCCAGTGAGCAATTGCTTGATCAGACCCATATAGCTGTTGGATGAATAAAGGACTACGGAGTATGTATAATAGTAGCTCTTAAGCAATTACACTTCAGCTACGCGGCGTGGGACTAATAGGAAAGGCAAAATCACGCTGCTCCATTTTTCACTTTATGCATCTGCAATTCAGCAATTCCTTAAAAATATACTCATTATGAAATTATAAATATTTAGTTTTTGTAAGAGAAATTATTTTGGTATTAAATTCACCCAAAAAATCAATTTTTTTTTTTTCATGTACTCAAGTTTTAAGCGAGGTTTACACGTACTTTTTTACGAGCTCATCAATGAGCTTAAACGATACTGTTCATGAAATTTTACGAGCCGAGCACCCCTCTTGTACTTGGCTTGTTTATTCAACGAGCTTCAAAATCTTGCTTGAGCTCCGCTCATTTATCAACGAACGAGCTTTGACCGAGCTTGTTCGCAAGAACTGTCATTTACAAATGATGAAAAACGTAATGTCTCTGGTGTGTCGGGGCACATCACCTACTCGAGGTTTTCATGCTTCTTAGTGTGCTACAAGATTACAGGATGGTTTACTATAGTTTTCTCCATGAGGAAAAACAGCACTCAAAACGACACCGCGCAATATTTTGTCTAGGAAACACCTTTTAAATAAGTCACATTTTAAAATCCACATTTTTACGAGTCTTTTTACCTAAGACCAGGGCCAAAGGGTGCCAAATGGTGATCAGTTGGAAGTTAATTTTCATGTTATTTTTTTTTTCAGAAAGTGAACGACGTGTAGTTAATTGATTTTGAAGATGGTCTGATTAGAATAGATAACAGGCTGTGACTATCACAACATGAATTGTATCAGCAAATTTATTGTTAATATCGGTTGTATCAGCTGTTTGTGGGCTCCTTTTTTTTTCTTTTTTCCCCTCTCAAGACATTTTTTCTTTTTTTTTTGGGNTGGAACAACCATAACAAGCATAAGAGGAGTGAGAGGCCACCTTCTAGGAAGAGTTCCCCTTTTGATACTCCTCTTAGCAATCAGTTACATGAGCTAGTATTTTTTTTTTTTTTTTTGAAGGGTACATGAGCTAGTTACAAAAAAAATAATAACATCTCTAGAGTTCCTATTCATTACATGAGTAGTTCTATACATCATTTCATTAATCAGCATAGCAAAACTGATGTAAGGGGTTAGCTGCCTTCATATCTTTTCTAATTCCTTGCTATCTATATGTGGTAAATAGTTGCACTCAAAAAGACTTTTTCCCATTTTCATTTTACGGTTAAATCTGAGCAGCAGAAATTTCCAGCAAAGACCTGGTAAAGTAATCTGCGGTCAAGGAGTAGCAATCAGATAATTCCCTCCAGTGGTGATGTGTGATAAAATTTGAGCCTAGGTGTTTGTGAATCCCAGCAGCAAGTTTCTGAGTGAGTTATGGTTATGTGCTGTGTGACAATAAAACCTGGTACCTGTGGGCTATCAACAATGAGTTATGGTTGGGAAGGGCACAGATTGGTTAAGCCTTAATACCAATTTGATTGAGATTGGAACAGGGGAAGGAGAAATTAAGGGAAGAACAGAGGAGAGAGACGAACTAGGGGAGAGAGAAAGGGAGCCAAAGGAATTTAGAGTAGGAATTTGGAGAGATAGAGAGAGAGAGGGAGGGAGGGAAGGAAAAGGCATTATATAACTGAGTACTAAGTTACAACAAAGAAGGACAAGGCATCCTCCCTAAAAAATCAACTTACAAGTTGGCCCAATACCTTTGGACCTCGGTAAAAAGCACCTTCAGCTTTAGACCAAAGTGAGGCCAAATAAGTCACCCTATTCCACAGCAACTCAAATGATAGGGACACAGGGAGGCTCTAGATAAATACTTGCATGCCGCTCCAGCCATAAACACCACACAAGCACCAAAGTAGCATTACGCCATAGCAATCATTTCTTCTTTCCTCCCCCCAAAGCCAGCATACCGTACTTGAAAGAACTCCATAACAGAGGATGGGCAGACCCAAGCTTCCTTATGAATATCAAACGCCTTGTTCTAAAGAAACTCTCCAGCTGCAAAATGCAGAAAAACATGAGTGCAGTTTCATTTCCGGAGCAACAGAGTACACACGTATCCGGTAACAGAGCCACCCCTGGCCTCCTGCGCTGTCATATATCTTACCCAAAGCCAAAGTCCAAACAAAAGCCCTCACCTTCAAAGGCCCCTTAGCCTTCCTAAAAAAATTTGGCAATAGGAAACTGGGGAAAGGGGGACATATCAGCAAGCTGTTGGAGAACTATTGACAAAAAAACTCTATAAGAGTCACTAACCCAAACTCTAGGGTCGGCCCTATCACATAGGTGTAAAGTGTCCTAGTCTCCTAGATGTCAAGCAAAGAAATAAGCTCCTGCACTTGCCAATCATGCAAGGACCTTATTATATGGAGATTCCAACAGCCATCATGTGTAGAATAGAAGTTGGAAATGGCCATCATGACTGCAACAATTGCGGAAACCTAAAACTCGATGGTTCACTCTCCATCCAAGAGTCCTCCCAAAATCTGATTCTCAAACCATTCCCAAGTTTCATGCGTACCAAGGGGAAAAAACAGAGGACACTTGGGAAGCAAAAATTTCTGAAATAGAATAGCTCCTGAAGGCTCCCTTTCTTTTACGCTTGAGGTTTTTGGGGAGGGGTTGGGGGTTGTAACTGTAAACTTCTGGCCCTACCTCAAAATTAAGCCACACATGCCCAAGAAGAGGATAATGCTAAATTCCTTCAGTTTTCAGACTTTAAATTTGTTATCTTTCCAGGCAAGTGTACACTGTGGTGGTTAGTGCACAATTTGATTATGTACTTAATTTTAGGTGCATGAAAACTGGTCAGTGATTATCTTCTTTTCCTTTTTATGTGCAACTTGGTGGGTGTATATGTAATATGAAAGACAGTCGAGCCTGTATTGTACTTGGCATGAAAGTTGCAGTTCCCAGGTTCCTATGTTTCTCTGGCCTCAATCTTTAGTCCAATCATCTGCTTAGTGTAATCTATAATTCTCCTCGTCTTGTATTCCGAGTATAGTGATGCTTGTTTTTTCTATGTGCAGATTCTATGTCATATTGTTCCTTCCTTGATCAAGCTGCGGAAAGAAGGCTTAGATGGCCATGAGAAAATCAAGAGTTATATGTGTGTCCCTTCACCTATTCTTCTGGAGCTGATGATTCCTGACGTTTTCTAGTTCAGAAATTAGAATGCTAACAGCTGAATACTTGATGAAACTAATATTTTCAGATGGTGGATCTCACTTGGCTTTGCTATATTGGAGGCCTTAATCGTTGCTTGTTCTTCTCTTCAATATTCTATTTACGCGGCCAGTTATAGGTAATTACATCTCTGGTAATATTCTTTCCAATGTTTCTGGAGCTACGCATTTTTCGAGATGCTTTATGCATTCTTATCAAAAATAGTCCCTGGTGATAAATTGTAGCAATTATCTTAAATTTACAGGTTAAAATTTTCACCTAGAAATTGCAAAAAATTGCTTTATTCGTGATTTGTAAAAGCGGTTCTTATATCATCTGTAGCTTTTGTTTTGATTTACTTGGGATATAGCCCCTTTTACTATTGGTATTTTCAAGACAACCTCTGGGGTAAATTTGCATACATCTAGCCCCTCCCTGACTCTCTGATTGCCTCGACCCTTGGATACCCGGTTGACGAGGGAGGCGTGGTATAATGTTGTCCAAAACCACCCTTAAGTTTAGGCATTTTAGTGAAGACAATATTTAATTTACAATCTTTTTGAAATCATCTATGTTTATGCAGTATTTTCATTACTTTTACCTCCCGTGCAACTCTCAGTCTGCCAACAGGACAATTAATATATTTTTTCAGAAATGTTACTATATGATATTGTTGTTCAAAGGAGAGCTATATACAGTCTTAGAAAGAGAGTGTACGAAGAAGGGAGATGGAAAACTTTTGAACCCAAATCAAACAACTCACAACTGGAGTCCATATGCATTTATAAGAGGAGCAGAAAAGTCTTCCCCAAAAAATCATGATATTATCTGAAAACAGAGCCTGGGATGGTGTGGTTTGAAAAATGATACTGAATTTGAGGTGGTTTTGGGTAGTTTCAGATGAATGACTCATGGTTTAGTTGGAAATTTTGGCTGTTTGGGTGGTAGCTTCTGAGGTTTATATAAGGAGAAAGAAAGGTTGGGGGGGGGGGGGGGAAGAGAGAGTTGAAGGGTCTTGTATTGGGGTTCAATTATGGGGAGAGAGAGAGAAAGGGAAGAGGAGAAGGGATCATCTTAAGTCTAATGATATTTCTTTGTTAAAAAGTTAAGAGGTCTTGAGATCGGGATAAAAGAGTTTTGATTAGGAATTTGCATGCGGAAGCAATCGTCAGTGAAAAAATATTTGTGGATAAAACAAGAAGAATAAATGACACAAGAGACTGTTTACGTGGAAAACCGAGCGCCGGGAGAAAAACCACAAGACCAACAACACGATCCAAATGTATCGCTAACAGACATAGCACTACAAACAACACATGTGCCAGAGATACCAAGGAGTAAACCAAGATAGGCTCACATCCTATCTAACTCAACTCTATCTCCTTATGTGTTTCCCACATAAGACCCATCTTGTGCAATGCTGAATTGGACAACCCCCAAGCTTACCCATGAGGTTACATGGTCCCAAGCATCCAAAGCTTACTAGCTCTTTCTACGAACGCTCAGGCTTATGCTACACCATCCTTATACTTGGTGACTATGGGAAGATACACCCAGATGTCCACACTTACATGAACATGAGATGCTCTCTTAAGTAGAGCATCAAAAGGTTACAAGATGTAATGGTGGGAGGTTTCAATAGTTAATACACATAAGTTCTCTTTGATGACTCACCCTTAACTACATAAGGCATCTAAAGAGCATTCTATGACAGAAGCATTAGACAAATATTAACGTGAAGAGGAAGAGTTAAGTACAGTCTCCACGCTCAACAACCATTATTTACAACTCCCTGATATCAAGAGGTATTCTACCTCTGCGGTCCAACATAATTCGGCTAATTTGTAATTATCTTCTTTGTAGAGGAAATCTTGTCCTCTTGCTGTATATTGATACACACTTTTTCTTCTAGAAAAAACTCTGTAAGCAAAACAGATACCCCCCCCCCCCANCGAAGAAAACAAAAAAAGAGAGGGCTCTCAATGTTATGCATAACGGAATGAGAGGAGGGGAGGGTCTAGGATTAACTTTAGCATGAGAGATTTTGATTCGTTGATTTATGATTATTATCTGGTTTTATATTAAATGGTGAGTGCACTTGTACAGTGAGTGGCGATTGTAAAGTGGCTTCTCACTTGGATTTCATTTTTGTGCTCACTTATGGATCTAGGAGTTCCTGCATCTGGTACAGGTTCTAGGGACTACACACTTGTGTCGGACTATTTCCCCATTATTTTCGTGTCTAGTCCATTGGGGTCTCACACCCTCTCGTCTAAAAATATATGGGTTCTATTCATGTTTTATGGGTCAGGTCTCAGAGTGGTGAAATAATAGTAGTGTGGAAGGTTGACAAGCTCCCCGATTCATGAGAAATGAAGCTTCTCAGGGAAGTCAAAGGTTTAGATGGAATGTTGAAGTTTTTTTA
Organism: Mesembryanthemum crystallinum; assembly: GCA_030267885.1. Classification (NCBI taxonomy): domain Eukaryota; kingdom Viridiplantae; phylum Streptophyta; class Magnoliopsida; order Caryophyllales; family Aizoaceae; genus Mesembryanthemum; species Mesembryanthemum crystallinum. The sequence goes on from BSSO01000869.1 coordinate 10,799, forward strand.
GGACATTAGAACTAAGAAGAGAGAAATCAATTTTAGAAAGTGAGATTGATAGGTTTGAGTGTGAAGGTTTCATGACTGAGGACTTGAATTAGGAAGTAGTTAAGGATGCTATTCTTAAAGAGAGGAGGAGCATGTGGTAAAAACTGAAACTGAAATGGGCTAAAGAGGATGATACTAACTGTAAACTTTTTCTTAAGATGGTCAATGTGCAAAGGCCAAAAAGCTATATGGGAGTTAGAGGTTGATGATGGTAGAGTGATTATGATAAAGAGGCTATTGCTCAGAGATTTCTTCATCGAACTTTTCAAGGAGAGTATGGACAGGCTTATGTAGCATAGTCTCAATTGGGGTTCTATTTTTCTTGGGTGTTTTTCTTTAGTTAGAATCGCCTTTTGAGATGGATGCTATTGAAAGTGCTGTTTCTGATATGGATGTGCATTAGTCTCTTGGACTTGATGGGTTTACTTTGGCTTTATTCTAACCGTGCTGGGAGGTGCTGAAGATGACCTGCTAAAGGTTTTCCATGAGGACCCCTTGCTTATAATTTATTACAATTTTGATGGGTTTTCTGTATTGACTGCTTTTGTAAGAGGAACCTGTGTCATCTTCTTGTACTTTGACTAATTTTCATTACAGTTACTTTTTCTTATTTATAAAAAGCTTTTCCTAAAGTGGTTATGAGAAGGTTATTGACGAAAGAATATGTATCCGATGTTTATCACTCATCCGTAAAAGTGGATATGTCCAGTAAGGTCAGCATTTTAGGTCTATAAGTGTCAGTACCAGTGTGCATAATTCATTGGCTAAGTTCCTCTTTAACAGACTTGGTATGGTGCTCTCAACGGGCATCTTGAAGGACTAGATTGCATTTGTTGAGGCAGATCCTTGATTCAGCAATTGTATCTGATGTAGTGGTTGATGTGAGAAGTAGTGGTAAGAGGAGTATAATTTTACAATTGGATTTCGAAAGGCTTGTAATAGGGTTATTTCGAGTTGCCTTAATAAAGTTATGGATCCCCTCATGACAGAGAGGTGGAGGAATTCACTTCCCATCTCAGTGTTCTAGACTCTTCCCATTTTCTCTCCGGTGTTGACTCTCGGGTTTGGTTAGGAGATTCCTTTATGTCCTTCTTTCATTGTCTCGGCCTGCCTTCCCTCTTTCTAACTACATTTGGAAGTCTAAGGCCTCTTTGAAGGTGCGTGCTCTTGTTTGGACTTTGTATTCGGTAGGTTGAACAATCACGAGATTTATGTATATGAAGGATTATTATTGTTTGACATCCCAAACTTTGGGATTATTTACGTCTGATTTTCCTAAAAAAGAATGAAAAGGAAATGGCAATATGGATCCTTGGAACTTCCATTTCATATGAATTTCTGATGATTGGGAATTGGGTGTACTGGAAAACTATCTAGTATCTTAAATGCCTACGAGTAAGATCTGTAATAATCCAAATCTGATAGTGGGGTTAGGAGATTTTTTGGCTTCTTTGAAATCATATTCATGCCTTTGGTTCTAAAGTCTTCTTGGACTTCTTTTTTTTTTTTTTTTGTTTTTTTTTTTTTTTTTGAAAAATTTGTCAAAAACCACCTTATCAAAATTTACTATTTTTATCCGGCCACCTTATTAAAAAAAAAAAAGTTTAAACAAAACCTTTTTATATTATACTTTTATATAAGTTATGATACCTAGACCTCTTTCCGGTGAAAGAAAAGATGAATTGACAGTTTTACCCTTATATTGCTTGCACGTGACTTGCTCAAATGTTGAGGAACAGCTGTTTCATCCCTTTCTCTCCACGTTGGACTGTTGGGTATGAAGCTTCAAAATTTACGGGGAAAGAAAGGGAGATCACAAACATTCCTCAATCTTTTAGTGAGTCACATGCAACTTGCGTGAGGGACTGAGGGTAAAATAGTCAATTCACATGTCCTTTTCACTGAAAAATAGGTCAAGGTGCTACAACTTGCATAGAAGTAAAGTATAAGGTGGTTTTATTTAAATTTATTTCTATAGGCTGGAAAAAAATAGTGAATTTTATAAGGTGAATCTGACATCTGTAATATTTATTTTAAAACTTTTGAAAGACGTATAGTCTCATTGGAACGTTTTCTTTTATGTGTAAGACTCCTTATCCTCCTTTGCTTGTATTCCATATTTTTGAGTGATTGGATTTTCTCCTTGTCTAAATAAAGTTATGAAAATTTTCCATGGGTTTTAAAACTTTATCAAAACTAATAATGTACATGGTCTCCTACTCTCCTCCAAGTATACATTCTTATTTGGTATGTTTACAGGGTTAAGCATGTGATGGTGACTTCACTCATGCTGGTATGTGGTGCTATGACTATGATTTGGATATGTGATAAGATCTCGGAAGCTGGATTTGGTATGCTTTCTACATCATTTATTGTACTCATCTGAAAACTTCTGATGCTTTTTGTAGTATGCTCCAATTTCTTTTCTCACGTCGATTGACCTACATGTCAGTCATTCTCTCAAACTCCTTTGACTTTCCAACCCTTTGTTGCAGATATTTTTTTTTTCTAAGATAAGAAATGGATATATTATGGTAAATCAAGAGTACAGCTTAGAGGACGACGTGTCCTCCAAAGAGTCAATATGTACAGATTTGTCCCATTCGTATACGTCATTTCCTTTAGATCTCTGAATTAGAATGACCACGGAATGCCCCGGCCACCCTAACCCATGGCTACATAAGTGATCCTATCCCAAAGCAAGTCCAGCTTCAAAGCGTAACCATGAAGGCACATGCATTGCGCTTAGGGCTGTAAACGAGCCGATACACTCGTGAGCGGCCCGCGAACATACTCAGTCAAAGCTCGTTCGATAATAAACGAGCCGGGTAGGAGCACCAATTTGATACTCGTGTAATAAACGAGCCGAGTACGAGCACCTCATTACACGTTTAAGTACCCATAAACTCGAAAAAAACCGGTGTACTCGAGAGCAGCTCGCGAACAAATTCGGTCAAAGCTCGCTCAATAATAAACGAGTCAAGTACAAGCAGCAATTTGATACTCGTTTAATAAATGAGCCGAGTATGAGCACATCGATACTCGGCTCGGCTCGGCTCGGCACGTTTACAGCCGTATTTACGCTTTGACCAAACAGGACATCTCCAAAGCAGCCCCTTCTCCAATCCCCACAAACTCAACTGCAAGAATTCCAAGACAGTTGGCTGGGGCTAACCAAACTTCACACACGTCATCAAACATTTTGTCACGAAGGTACCATACCACCTGACAGGGAAAAATTAGATGTGAAAAAGAGCATACCTTTTTTTGTCGATATATTGTAAATGGGAATGATCCTGGACTAGAACAAACTTTGAGGCACACAAAATACCATGCGCTGTGGTAAAGACTTGATTTCTCCTATTTGCAAACCAAGTGAACCGTATCAGTCTTCACTCGTCAAGATACAACAGGATACAACAGACTGTGTGCGGCTTTGCACAACTGACGGTAAGGTAGAAAAGAAATCAAGTAGCCAGAGATAATAGGCTACATGATAGAGGTTATTTTTATTTTTTCTATTTTTTGATAAGAAATATTTGTATTAAACCAAAATGAAAATAATTACAAGCTAAGAGGACAATGAGTCCTCAAGAGATATAAGTACAAAATGAATCTACTATGTGGTAGAGGTTATCCTATATCCATTAAACTCTGGGATGACCTTATGTATAGAGGGTTCATTCCTCTTGAAATAAATGCTTGATTCATGTAATATGACACATGTGCTATGTGTCTATTCATGTTTCAGCCGTGGTTGCATGGAACACGGTTCACTTTGAGTTGTGGGATGGGAACAGAAATGAAATCCGCAATATCTAAGAATCGGGAACGAGTGGGGTAGGATCAACCAGGATGATTGGGAACATGGTAGGAATTAGGAAATGTGTTTATTATGCTCTTTTTTCTTCCTACCTCCTAAGTTCTCATACTTATTTTGCTGATCTTTTGGCTGCCATCTGTTCAAACATTATGGCCATTTTTGAGTTTTGCTACCATGCTCATGCCTCAAAGCACGGATAGCCCGTGTTCGTTTGCCTGCGCAAATGGACAATTTTTATGTTTCAACATGCTTCGTTGCACCCTTAAGCCATTAAAAATACCTCTTTATCAAGATTTCAATACATCAAGATTCTATAACACCCTCACAAAACTGTGCTGCTTGGTAGCTGAAAGCAAGTATAAAAAGTTGGCTTGATATTTTCTATTTGACTTCTGATGCAATGTACTCATCCGAGAATCTCTGATTTATCCGTCTATGATAAACCTGCATATTGGTCTGTTAGTCATCAGCTGTGGCAAGTGATTTGCAAATTATAAGGATATTTTCTACTCTGCCTATGTGTGCATATTGTTGAAATATAAACTTCGAACCCAAATAACATAAATAGTAACTAATTATAGCAAAGGTTAATAATAAAAGTTGAAACACAAAGATAGAGAGAAAGTGAGAGAAAGTAGGGATAACAAATATAAAGTAGAACTGCTATTATGTTTATGAGGCGTAGGAACTTTGATATGTTTTATCCTCTCTTACTTTAGATTATAAGTTTCTATATATTGTAGAATATTTTGATATGAATTTTGATATGAAAAATAATGTACACATTCAGACATTCAGAATAAAGTTTATATTATCTTTGAGTTAATTTCCTCTTTCTTGTGAATCTAATAAGTGAGTGCCCATCTCGCTTCCAACAAAGTGGTATCAGAGCCATCAGATATATAAAAAAAAGGAAAAATTCCATTTTGGTGCCCTGACGTATAGTGTAATATTAAACTGATGACCTTAATTTTAACTATTCCCATTTTGGTGACCTGAGAGATCTGATAAAAAATTTCACTTTAGTTCTTACCTCTGACTCTATTACTTTTTCCGTTAGTTTTGCTGACATGGCATATGGTAGAAGACATATTCTCACATTTAATGAACAAAATAAGTTGTAGTTACTTTATTACGCTCACTTGATGGATAAAATTGTCAAAGTGATTATCGTTTCAAGCTAAAAAATGTTACTTTTCATAGGCAAAATTACTATAACGGTCATTGTAAATCAACTGGTTGCCTTAATGTAATATGCCACGTCAGCAAACTGACGGAAAAATTAACGGAGGCAGAGGCAAATATTAGAGTGAAACTTATTTTCAAATCTCAGGTCACCAAAATGGGAATAGTTAAAATTGAGGTCATCAGTTTAATATTACATTATACGTCAGGGCACTAAAATGGAATTTTTCCTAAAAAAAATGGCATCAAAGAAAGCCTCCCTTTCTTTCAAATACCCACAACTCACCAATAGTAATTATGATAATTGGTCTCTTAGAATGAAGGGCATCCTTGGTTCCCAAGGAGTGTGGAATATTGTGGAAAAAGGGTTCTCAGAACTAGAAAATGTGGACACCTTGACCCAAGCGCAAAAGGAAGCTTTAGAGACGGGGAGAAAGAAAGATCAATATGCACTTACAGTCATTCATCAAGGACTAGATGATGAAATGTTTGAAAAAAAAATTCAAATGACACCACATTAAAAAAGGCATGGGAGGCTCTTCGAAACAACTTCACGGGAGTTGAATAGGTGAAGAAAGGTCGGCTTCAAACTCTAAGGGCTGAGTTTGAATCACTCCTGATGAAAGAGCGTGAAAATGTGACAGATTATACCACAAGAGTATTGACAGTGGTAAATCAGATGAGGAGACTTGGGGAAACCATGCAAAATGTTTGTGTTGTTGAGAAGATTTTGCGTTCCCTCAACGCAAAACTTAATATTGTAGCAATAGCCATAGAAGAGTCCAAGGATTTGGAGACAATGTTAGTTGATGAACTAATTGGATCGTTGCAAGCCCATGAGGCTAGAATAACTCGCAGTAATCAAGAACAAGATGGACAAGTGTTGTTCACAAATACGTCCATCAAATTCAAAGGAGATTCTTCCTCAAATAGAGGTCATGGAAATTTTCGAGGAAGAGGTCGTGGTTTTATATGTTGACAATGCCAAGGGAGAGGTGTGCAAAACTTCTCCAATGAAAGTAGAAATCAAAATTTTCAGAGAGGACGTGGAACAGAAAAAGAGGAAGAAGTAGAGGCAATTATGAGAGAGATAATGGAAAAAGAAATAACAATTCTGAAGTGGAATGTTATTCTTGTGGAAAATATGGCCATTATTCTTGGCAATGCAAATCCGAAGGAATTAATGAAGAAACAAAGCTTATGGAACATTATGAGGATGCAAAAGAGCCAACCTTGTTCCTTTCTTATAAAGAAGAAATCATAGGTGAGAAGAATTCATGGTATCTCCACAATGGAGCTAGTAATCACATGACCGGTGATAAAAGCAAGTTCGTGGAATTGAACAATAAAGTTATAGGTAGTGTTCGTTATGGAGATAACACGAAAGTCGAGATCTAAGGGAAAGGAACCATTATATTTGAAACCAAAAATGGAGGTCATAAACTTCCTGATGATGTATATTACATTCCAAAATTGAGGAGTAATATACTAAGTATTAGGCAGCTGATAGAGAATGGCTGCAAAATTACTATGGAAGACAGTTTTCTTTGGCTCAAAGACCGTAATAGTAATCTTCTTGCCAAGGTTACGATGACGACAAATCGAATGTTCAAGTTTTATTTGAGAACGGTTGATTCTATTTGTTTGAAGGCTTGCGTAGAAGACTCGTCATGGATTTGGCACACAGATATGGGCATCTGAATTTTGAGAGCTTGAAAGATTTAGGAGCAAAGAAGACGGTAAAATGTATTCCAATAATTAATCATGCCAATCAATTATGTGAAGCTTGTTTGCTTGGCAAGCATCCGAGAAAAAGCTTCCCAAAGAAATCAATTTCAAGAGCTACGAAGCCACCGGAACTTATTCATGCAAATGTGTGTAGACCTATTAATCCTCCATCAATGGGTAAAAGTTCCTACTTTATTTTATTCATTGATGATTTTAGTAGAAAAACCTGGGTTTATTTCTTGAAAAAATCAGAGGCATTTGACTCATTTAAAAGATTTAAAACTCTTGTTGAAAAGGAGAGTGGTTATGAGATAAAGGCCCTAAGAACAGATAGAGGTGGTGAGTTTACCTCGAAAGAGTTTAAAAAGTTTTGTAAGCTGCATGGTCTACGTCTGTTTCTAATGGTACCAGGATCATCTCAACAAAATGGAGTGGCTGAAAGAAAGAACCGGACAATCTTGAATATGGCAAGATTGATGCTAAAGAGCAAGAACATGCCAAGAGATTTATGGGCTGAAGCTATCGCTTGTGCGGTATATCTTTTGAATCGATGTCCAACCAAGAGCTTAAGAAATATTATTCCACAGGAAGCATGGAGTAAATTGAAACCTAGTGTGTCACATTTGTAAGTTTTTGGTTCTATTGCTTATGTGTATGTTCCTGAACATAAAAGGTCAAAGCTTGATGATAGAAGTGAGAAGTTTGTTTTCATTGGCTATGATGAACATTCAAAGGGCTACAAGTTATTTAATCCAAGCAACGGTAAGGTTGTGATAAGCTGAGATGTAGAATTCGATGAAACGAAATCTTGGGAGTGGAATTCAGAAAAGGAAGAATTATATGAATTCCTACCTTATTTTGATGATCAGGCACCAGTTGCTCAGGAAGATGATGAAGCATCTCCACTAAATTCGCCAATTTCAACATCATCACCAGCTTCATCATCATCATCATCAAGCCCAAGTAATACACCACAAAAGTACCGGAGTCTAACTGAAATATCTAATGATATTGAGAGGTTTGATGATACAAGTCTGCTATGTTTTCTTGCTGATATTGAACCATTGAATTATGAAGATGCTAAGAATGATGATAAGTGGATTGAAGCTATGAATGAAGAAATTCATTCAATCAAGAAAAATGACACTTGGGAACTTGTTTCACTTCCAAGTGGTCATCAACCCATTGGAGTCAAAAGGGTTTATAAAGTCAAGAAGAATGTTAGAGATGAAGTTGAATGATACAAGGCAAGGCTTGTTGCCAAAGGGTATAAGCAGAGGCAAGGCATCGACTATGAGGAAGTGTTTGCACCCGTAGCTCGTATGGAGAGTATTAGACTTTTGATTTTAGTTGCTGCTCAAAATCATTGCTAAATTCATCAACCGGATGTGTCAGCCTTCCTAAATGGTTATCTTGAGGAAGAAGTGTACATTGATCAACCCCCTGGGTATGTTGTGAAAGGTAGTGACAATAAAGTATTGAAACTAAAGAAGGCACTATATGGGCTCAAACAAGCACCTAGAGCTTGGAATAGTCGGATCGATAAATATTTTCAAGAGAAAGGATTTCGCAAATGTCTACATGAGTATGCTCTCTATATGAAACAAGATGAAGCAGGTGTTTTATATGTTTATGTCTATGTAGATGACCTCATCTTTACTAGAAGTAATTTTGAAATGTTGGAGCACTTCAAGAAAGAAATAGCACGGGAATTTGAAATGAGTGACATGGGCCTCATGTCTTATTATCTGGGAATGGAAGTAAAACAGATGAAAGATGGAATCTTCATCTCACAAGAAGGGTACGCTAAGGAAATATTAAAGAAGTTTAATATGTTAAATTGCAAGCCTATTAGCACTCCGATGGAAAGTGGGGCAAAGTTATCAAAGTTTGAAGAAGACAAGAAGGGTGTGAATCCCACTTTATATCAAAATCTCGTGGAAAGTTTGAGGTACTTGTCTTGCACGAGACCAGATATTCTCTTTGCTATATGAATAATAAGTCGTTTTATGGAGGAACCTTCAATGATTTATATGAAGGCTGCAAAGAGAATTCTATGTTATCTGAAGGGTACACTCGACTATGGGATCTTTCATTCACCCTCAGATGAGTTCAAGTTGATCGGATATTGTGATAGCGACTTTGCTGGAGATATTGATGATAGAAAAAGCACTACGGGTTATGTATTTTTCTTGGGAAATAATGTGATTTCCTGGTGCTCGAAGAAGCAACCAATAGTCACACACTCGTCATGTGAATCTGAATATGTTGCAGCTACATTCGCAGCTTGTCATGCAATTTGGTTGCGGAGACTACTAAAGGAGCTTAACTTAGAACAAGGTGAACCGACAACGATTATGGTTGATAATAAATCTGCTTAAGCTCTAGCAAGAAATCCTGTATTTCACGATCGAAGCAAACATATTGACACAAGATATCACTTTATCCAAGAATGCATTTCAAAGAAGGAAGTTGATTTGTAATGCGTCAAGACCAAAGATCAGATCGTTGACATTTTCACATAACTACTAAAGCATGAAAGTTTTGTGCAACTAAGAATGTAGCTCGGAATGGCACGATGTTCAATGTTTAAGGGGGAGTGTTGAAATATAAACTTTGAACCTAAATGACATAAACAGTAATTAATTATAGCAAAGGTTAATAATAAAAGTTGAAACACAAAGATAGAGAGAAAGTGAGAGAAAGTAGGGATAACAAATATAAAATAGAACTGCTATTATGTTTATGAGGCGTAGGAACTTTGATATGTTTTATCCTCTCTTACTTTAGATTATAAGTTTCTATATAGTGTAGAATATTTTGATATGAAAAATAATGTACACATTCAGACATTCATAATCAAGTTTATATTATCTTCGAGTTAATTTCCTCTTTCTTGTGAATATAATGATTGAGTGTCCGTCTCGCTTCCAACACATATCAGGAAGTTACTAACCTAGTGTACATCTTTAGTCATTGTCTTTTTATTAGTGATTGATCTAATTGTTCAGCCAAAGAGCTTTCCAATTACTCAAGACTTCGACTGGAATTAATTCTTTTCTAATTGGAGATGTATATTTCAGGCCAAGGATCTTCTCTGGTTATTTGTGTGGGGATATTGACTAGCTACACGGATACATTATATAAGATGTTGTCTCAGTTTTCAGGTATGGAGAATAAATTGGATCATATTCACTGCATAAATGTATGCTTGTGCCTTCTTTTCCCTATTTTAGTTCTCTGGCTAATTTTCATCTTTTTTCCTAAATTTGGATTAATATTGTTGTTTTATTTTATGGTGGTTGTCTTTTGTTGTTTGGGGGGGAGGGGGGGGGGGGGCGATGGTGCAAACAAAAACTACTGAACTGATGACATTACAAGTGTGGTCTCAATCCTTGTACATCCAAGCTGGCTCTAATTATACTCTTTGTGAGATCAAACCTTGCCTGAGCTGAGCTCCCAGCTAAAGCCAAGCAGCTATGCTAATTTACAGTCCTGCATTTAAAATTTTATTAAGGGATAATTTCACAGAGCTATACCGAGGTTTAGCAAAAATACACTAAGGTATACCGAGATTTCACAAAATATATTGAGGTATACTGGTTTGGAAACTTGAATGCAACTCATGATTTTAGATAACGTTTGGTTCATTTGGTGGTATGGGGTTGGAATGAGGAATGATACCATGGGGGTTTAGGATTGGAATCCCATTCCTGATATCAAGTGTTTGGTTTAACTATTGAGATTTGAAATAACACATTCTTTTTTAATATTTATGTTTATATTTATTGCTATTGCTATTGCTATTGCTATTATTATTATTATTATTATTATTATTTATTACTCCCTCTGTCCTTAAATAATCTTTTCAGTTGCTAAGCACACATACCAAGGATGAGGCAAAATTACTCTCTATCCCTTCCTATCACATTTTTTTAAGTTGGAATAAATATAAGGAAGGTTAATTTTGTAACATTTGTGACAATTTAAGGCCAAAAAAAGGAGTGAAAAGTTTATTATGGGACGTACCAAAGAAGAAACTGGAAAGTTTATTCAAGGACGGAGGGAGTATTATTATTATTCTTATTATTATATAAAAACCCACCCCACCCTTTTCTCTCTTCATTTTTTGCCCTGCTCTCACTCAACCGCCTTCACGATTCAAGGCCTCAATCAAGGAAAATCAATTGTAGGAAATCAAGCGCTAGAAAATCATGATGATGTGATTGCATTGTCTCTCTTTTCCTCTTTCTATCTTCTCCTTATTTGTATAATGGTTGTGGCAATGGCTGTGGGGTTGTGGTAATTGCGTTGCCGATGGTGGTAATGGTGGTTGTATATCTGCAGGTGGTTGGTGGTGGTGGTGGTAGATTTGCAGGTGGTTGGTGGTGGTGATTGAAGATTGGCAAAGAATATTGATTCCTCATACCCGTGGTTGAAACCGAAGGAGATAGAGGAGTTTCGAAAACCCAATCCGTTCCGGTTTCGACTATCGGTATGGAGGTAGACTTTTTGACAACCAAACCGTAGGTATAGGTTTGCCATAGCTCAAACCCATAGTCGATACCCTGAGAAGGCCTTAGTGATCGAATTGACTACAACATACATTGGGTTGAAAGAGGTAAAGGTTTTGACAAGCCGTTAGGTTTGAAATTGTATTTTTTCAGCTTTATTCTCATGCAGGAGGGACATGTGAAGGGGTGCAAATGCATTAATCGGGATTATTAGGAACATCTAAAGGGTTCGTTTGCATGTGTTTGATGGATTACTATTGCTTTTAATATTTCCCAAAGTATAATTTACTAAATCCGATCAAAGAAATCACGAGTTGCAATTAACTTTTCAAATTCGTATACCTCATTATATTTTCCGAAACGTCGGTATACCTTAGTGTATTTTCGCTAAACCTCGGTATACCTCAGTGAAATTTTCCCTTTTATTAATGACCCCATAGATCTGCATGCTTTGCAAACTTTGCTTGGCTCACACTGTCATGCATTTAGGGTAGGATTATGTGATCTTCTCTACCTGATTTTATGATTTAAAAAGAAAAAACTGTGAGCTGAGACATAAATATGCTGTAGAGAAAATTGATGATTTTCTTATGTCTGCTGTCGTCAGGAAGTGCCTTAAATTGGTGGCCTTATGCTCTTGCTGTACTAGGCATCTTCACAGTAGTAACAATGTGGGCTGTTGTTGTCACTGAGGGTTGCAGGAAAATCAAGTTGCAATACTATGGCTTCAAGCTTGCTTCAACAGCCAGGTAACACCAAATTTTGTAACAGTGAGTTAGTTTCTCGTCAAAGGTAACTTTTGAAAATAACACCTTATGATATGCCAGGCAGATCTGTTCTTCTCTAAACTCATGATCATGAAGAGATGTGAACTAGTGTTTGTATTGGTAATAAAAAAATGAGTGCTCAAGGATGAGCAGCGAAATAACTCTTCACTTGGTATATGAGGGCATGGTTCCTGGGGTATTTGGTCAATAATTGTTATATTGATAATACTGCTTGCTTTCTTGTCTTCTACAGAGATGATTCCCCTGTTGCAGAGGTTGAGCCTTATATTCCCTTCAATATAAATCCATCAGGAATGCAGCCTGTTCTTGTGACATCATATCTCTTGGCATTTCCCGCTATCATGGCAAGGTATAATTTAAATTTCAGATCTGCTCTGGAGAGTGGTGACCAAACTAATATTACTCATAGTTCTCGGGCGCAGAACTTGCACTCTTACATGTTAACTATGAATGTGATATTTGATAATTGTTATGCTTGTATGAAGAATTTCGAAATCATTGCATTTGCATAGTCATTGATTATGTGGTTTAGCTGTTAAGCTTGCCAGTTGGGTCACTGGATGTCAATATGCAAAAGTGAAGCTTTGAATCTGATATACTGAACTGATTGTCTGTTCCTCATTTAATGTGCATATATTATAATCACACTTTGTTTGTTATGTTCAGTCCCATTTGAAATTATGTATACATGGTAGTGAATGAGCATAGTTTATGTGTCTTCAATCTCTTCATAAATAGCCTTACATATGGGTATATTGACCATATTTATGTAGTACTGTGTGGTAGACCTCCCCTTTTTGGCTGTTCTTTTTGACTGATGCTTTATTTGTTAGCACTCATAACATATATTTTTCTTGGCAGTCTCCTTAATTCACGGTTTTGGGAACATGTTAAGGAGATGTTGAACCCTGAATCATCAATTGGCGCAGCTCCCTGGGTTTACTATGGAATATATGCATTCTTCGTCTTTGTTTTCAACATATTTGACATTGTAAGTATACTATAGCTCTGTCATTTTTAAAACAATTGCTTTATAGCTTTTGCAATTATTCTTACATCTGATGCATCACATACTTTCTAATGATCATTTTTAGCATTGCCTATATGTATTTGTTTAATTATTTTGGGTGTCGGGAGAGGTGCGAAGCACATAAACTTGTTTTTGCTTATTGGGTTTCCTTCATAGTATAATTTCTTTCTTGTCGGCCATCAGAATGAAACAAATGAATAGCATCCTACATATCAGCTACTTCTAACTTATCAAGGAAAATTTTCAGGCCAACATGCCAAAGGAAATAGCTGAATACATGAACAAGATGGGTGCCAGAATACCTAACATAAAGCCTGGAAAGGCAACAGTAGAATATTTAACTAAGATCCAAGCATCAACACGTTTTTGGGGTATGTTGTGCTACCAAGGCTTCTATTTAACCTTCTGCAGTTAAACTTACATTGTCTTGTCGTTCATCTTTGGTACCGTGTGGTTCTTTTGTATTTTGCTGGTCTTGTTTCATGACGTTTTCTTCTTCTTTTTTTTTTTTTTTTTTCCCTCTCATTTTGTTTTCAATATTATACAGGAGGTCTACTGCTAAGTATATTAGCCACTTCTTCAAGTATACTTGATCACCACTTGCGCAGCATCAATGAGAGCTTTGCTATTGGGTTTACATCAGTTCTCATAATTGTAAGTTTGATGTTTGTTCATGTCCAGTAAGATATAGTTCTTTCTCTCTCTCGGTAGCTAATAAACTGATATAGAGTAATTTTCGCTTTTATTTTCTTCTCTTTTACCCTTCCTTCTATTCCTAACAGATGAATTTGTTATTATGCTTTATCCTGGAAACAACTCTGAAATTTGAATATGCACATGCATTGTTTCTCTAAATGCCTCACTTTTGCTCTTATTATTTTATCTATTCATGTTTAGAAGCTGTGGCTCATGTACAAGAAAATAACATGATCAATCTATCAACAAAGTTAACTAGCAGTTTAGGATGTTAACACCTCTGCTTATAGTGTAGTGCATTGATTAGCTGCCCAGTGAGATTGCAATATGTATCTTTTGAACGGTTTCTGACCACTTTTATCAATTGTTTGTCTCCTTTCTATTATGTAAAGCCCTTTCTTTGACATTTACATTGGTGAAACTTTCTGACTTGTCTAACCATGTTCTTTGTCCGTATACTTATGTCAAACAAAGGAAACGTGTGTATTTGACTCCAAGTTAGCACTCAAGGTATCAAAAAAGGAAAAAAAAAATATTCATTAGTTGACATCGTGTGGTTTTCATTCATTTCAATTTGCACAGTTTTGGTATTAGCAATTTTCTGGTGACTTATTAGTAGGTACCTGATTTTGTTCATGCTTTGTGTGGTTAGACATACTTGCAAGTAGTACTGAGATTCTGAGGCCTGATACTCTTGGTTTCTATGTTTTTACTGCTATAGGTGGGTTCTATTATTGATCTTAGAAGGTCCTACCAAGCCTATAATGTGATGCCAACTTTGAGCAAAGTTCTTAGGCGGTATGGCCTATGACCAGGTGTACATTCTTTGTATTGTCAGGTATGATCTCTCTATACAATAACTTCTAAGCCCAGGGCTACTACGCCGACGAAACTTATGCTCTGTTCTCTTTAGTGTTGTATAGCGTATAGAAATGATACCGGACCCTGGTAGTGACAAGACCGACACTGGATGGTCGTTTTATGGCATACAAGAAATGCTACCTGTGTTGGCGCAGGTATAGTCAAGGTCTTGGAGGGACACGTTAAACAGCCTCTCAATTAGAAAGGAGCTCTTACCTTGAGACTAAAGTTTACAAATGAGCAGGCAAAGTGGAGGGTGGATTTGTGCAAAACATCAAGTGTGTACATTCATAACCCATGAAGGTATGAGCAGAAAAGATAAAGGTGGATTAGTCAGAATTATGTGCTTTTACATGCAGCAGTTATTCAACTGCCTTAAGCACATCAAGCACAAGACATATTTTGTGCTCAGGTTAGGAATAGGAAATATTTTGGTACAAATGCAATTTTGAATATGAACTTTCCCTTTGAACATCCCCTCTTCCCCAGATCCTANAAAAAAAAAAAAAAAAAAAGTAGTATATTCTTATTTGCAATGGTGAATTTTTAGGCTAGTGAACTTTTGGAAAAAATTTATTCTCTGAAATTCTTTTGAATTATTGCCAGATGTGTTGTACAAATTTTTTAACCTATTGGTAATATTTTAAATTGTTAATTATGAGAGTTATGAGAATACATATCTTCCATATCCCTGTATAAGGTTGGGTTTTTAACATCCTAGGCTAAAAATTGTTTTGCAGTACAATGAACACTGAACTAAACACAGATTGGGGCAAGTTGATATGTAGAAACACCCATGTCACCACTAAATTGTTGAGACAGTTAGCAACATGAATAGCATTGCTCATTATTGATAAAGTAACTACAGGGATGTCTTTGAATCACAAGTCAAACAGCAAAGAAAACATTAACATCGGGTATATGATATTCATATACTCCCTCCGTTTCAAGTTTATCTTGTCTTTTGATATTTTGAGTTCAAATTTTGTAAGCTTTGACCATCAAATTATGAAAAGTTACAGAGTTTTACAAAGTAAGTAGTAATATTTTTAGATTCATTTTAACTAACACTTCCAAAATATCAAATTTTTATAGTTATAGAATTGTAGTTATTTATGGTCAAAGTGTCGTCTCATAAACCGCGAAAAAGTTAAAGACTAGATAAAATAAATACAGAGGAAGTACATAACACACAGTAAATTGCTGTATATGTTAATGTAACCATGGCCTAATACAATAAATACAGCAAACATATACGAAAAGAAATGAAGAATAAGCAAGACGACCTTCAAAACTCCAACTTTTTTATATGTCCCTGGACCATGGTATGATTGTGCTTCCTTTTTTGTTACATACAACAATTTCCCTAGTTATGATGGCAAGTCATGAAGGAAACTTGTGTCCAACTCCGGGACTGGCCGCCATCAATGTGCATAGCACGGCCTTTACCACTAGGGGAAGAAGGTGGGGTAGTGGAGGGCAATTGATACCAAATTATCCCTAAGAAAAGGTACCCTTGCAGCTGTAGTAGGAACGTGAAGAAACATTATCAACCCTACAAGGATGGATATAAGGATAAATTTCATTGTGCTTGCGCGAGCTGCAATTGAGAGGTGTGGATGGGGTGTAACGACGGGAAAGACGCCATGGGCTATGGCATTTCTTATCGAATAGACCGCCCTCTCTAACGGTGGTTTTGTTGAGGATAAACACCCTCTACTATTCTAGGCCTTGTTTGACAATTTACGGATAGGTGATAACGGATTTCAATAGCAGATTTGACTAGATCGTGTAAACTGATTTGATAATTATGTGTTCAGTGTTAACGGCTAGCTGGTTGAAAATGTAAAAATGACATAAAGGACAATAGTATATCTTTATTTAGTATGAAATTGTTGTTATCATTGATATTACGACATACCACGCACTCTCACCCATACTCGCACCTTTTTTTTTTTCTTTTTTTTTTTTTTTTTCAAATTCCGTCATCAAGCAACAAGTGCAACTTATATACCCAAAAGATAAGAGTGATGTTAGATCCATATTAGATACGGACAAAAACCACCCATAACATGTGGGTCTCACAGATATTCGTCAAATATCCCTTTCTAATTATTAAAACTAGTCTGTAGCACGGCATTTTTCTAAATAAATGCCTATGGAGTCAATTTACGTTTTACACGTTGAGAGTAGTGTTATTAGACACAACCTTGAGCCTTTCACGCATAGGGGTAATGGAGTGGAGGGAGATAAAAATAATAATCGTCCATTAAAATTATTTAGATTCAAAAACTATGAGAATTGGTTAATTTTATATAATATCCAACTTCTTTTTTTTCTTTTCGTGTGCATAAAATATTTTCTAATATATCTCGCTAATGACAAATCATCATTCCGCTGAATTTATTTGGGTACTACCTAAAAGTGAAGGAGGTAGATTGCTACAATTAGAAGTAAGAGAAGTGCATTGCACAAAGATTAAAAGT
>BSSO01000870.1:0-27943 GCA_030267885.1 Mesembryanthemum crystallinum
CTCCAAACCAAAGCCTCCAATCCTACATGGCAAAAAATTGAGGTTTGTAACTCCTTACCTAATTCCAAACCTATACTTAATTATGTTATCAATGATAATCAATACTAATTAACCTTAAAATTAAAACTCTTTATAAGTAAATACTCAACATTTTGCTGACTCTCATCTTGAATTCAACCATCACAAACTTACTCTATCTATCTCAATGTGAATGTTTTATTTATAAAGTCAAAAATCAATTTTGATAGACTTTAACCTTTAATAGTTTAAAAAAATTATGCTTGGGGTTACTCTTTAAATATAATTTCACGAAAAATCATTTTTATATTTTTAGTATTGTGTTATATAAATTGTTAATGGTCAAATATGGTTTTGAAAACCGCAAATTATCAAGAGAAGACAGTCCAATTGGAACTGAGGGAATATTATTATCCAACTAAAGGAATGCATATGATTTCTACCAAACAGCTTCTGAAAGTCAATCGGGGTATACATATTTCAACTTGACCACCTCTAGAATCCACAACCTTAACACTATTTTTATCACTTAATTGTCATCCATGCATTGCACGGGGGATATAATCTAGTAAAAGTATTATAAGTAATTAATGTTAAAATTTTAGTAATGTTAATCAAATTATGTCCAATATTTTGATTGAAAAATGAATTGAATTTTAAAGTTACATCGAGATGAGAAAAGTCCAATATGTCTAATAGTCGAGTAAATGATATGCACCAATTATGGTTGTGTTCTTTGGAACCTTGTTGGACTAAAGTGCTACTTCCTTCGATGGCACATTTGTTCTATCCTTGGATACATTTGCTTAAACCTTTGGGCATCATAAAGGGAGCAAATACGTATTAATAAGACAATGTAAATCGTTGGGCTTGGATTCTTATTGTTCTACAAATCAGGCTTCTAATAATTATTTATTATTTATTATTTATATGAATTGTTTGCCAACTATAATATAGTGGTGACTCGTAGAGTATTTGAGTGGTGACTCTAATATAATACTTGAGTTATCGTCTTATAAAAACGAGACGGAATACTTTATGATATATAGGTATAACTCTCATATAACGCTCAGGGTATATCACTAAAAAAATATGGGGTAACTATTTGTTATATATAGAGGAGACTCATATATTAATTGAGGATGACCATTTATTATGTGATGAACATGTGAGATAAACCATGGTCCCCCACTTTATAGTGCCTACAAATTGTTGATTAAGTGTGGATTTAAACTTACTCTACATTCTTCAGGACAATTGACCTAGAGCTATCCCAAAAAAATAAAATAAAAATAAAAGAAAGAAATTACATAAACTAGAGTATATAGTCGTTTGAACATTCAAATATTAAAAGTCGTAAATTAAGAATGTGAGGCATGTTGTAAAATTAAATAAATGATCTTTATAATTGATGTAAAAAAGTAAAGCCAAAAAGAAATGGCAAAATATAGATCTTTAATTATTTCATCAACGCCAGGTTCAGAGGAGGCATAGGCTATTAACAACTTAATTTACCATATTCCCTTTCCTCCCTGCACTGTAGACAACTTTTGCTGCTTCCATTTAGCAGTCCTCAAATCTTCTTATCTTTACCAAAAAAGACGACATCTAAATAATTTATTTTCGATTTTCATGACTGGCTTAGCTCACCAAGGGTGCGAAGTCTTTTAGAGCATACAAGTGACTACTGTGATTGTGCCGAATAGAGTTAGACACACCATGGTACGGATCCAGACCTAGGTTCCTTCCTACTTCCGCCCCATCGTCAACTCCAAACTAAAAGTTTTGTTGCTTCCTATTCATATTTCTCACACCAACCAAATCCCTAATTAACCCTAGAGGTTCAGACTATCCTCTTCACCTTCTCCAACATTCAAGATGTTTGATTCAAATCCGATTCCGGTATCGTTCTTTGCTATTTTTTGATTATGGTGACTGCTTGATGGAGGAGAGACAAGACAAATGAGTGATATGAGGGAGAAGGATTGGGTCATGCAAAGACTAAAGAAAAGAATACGTGAGTTTTTTTTTTTTTTTTTAATATAATTGGAATTACCAGTATTGTCCAAGGCTTTTATGTTGTTGTCATATGTGTCATTGGTCCATGGTATAGACTGAATTAATGCAAGTTTTTAAGTAAAGAATAAGACAATTATATTTTCACTAATTCCCTATAAGAAAAGAAAATGAAAAGGACAAACATTTGCATCACACTCTTTCCCGTAGACGGTGCTTCCCCCAATCTCTGAAGTTGACAACATCTTAAGCCCACCATCGCCCAATAATTTTCTAGTAATGTAATAAATATGTTGATAGTCATACTTAGGTAAATGAGAGAGAACNAAAAAAAAAAAAAAAAGAAGTAAAATATATGATTAGGTTATACTTTTTTTTTTTTTTTTGAAAGGATTAGGTTATACTTAGTAGCTGCATATAGCAATTTCCAAATTTATAATTTCAAGCCCAACCCAAATTGAGATTCATTTGTTTCATTTTATTTTGTAACGTTGTTAAAGACAAGTTAAAGACAAGACACATAAAAAATAAAATAAAATACCGTCTCGCAAAGTTTTGTATCAATTAAGTCTATATGATACACCAAACGAGAATTAATATAGGATGAGTAGAGATGGCAATAGGGCGGTTATAGGCGAATACCGCCCCGTGCCCACCCCAAGTAGGGCGGGGATGGAGGAAGGTTAGGTGGGCGGTGGGGCGGGGATGGTTTTGAAAGTGTTACCCGCCATGGGTAGTGGGCGCGGGTATGGATTTGGCTTTATACCCGCCTCACGCCCGTCCCGCCTCACACCTGCCCTGCCTCACTTATTTATGTAAACCAACAGTTAGAGTTGTTAAAGTCCTATTAAAAAGTGAATCTGTTCATTCTTTTCTTGAATTTGTTATATTAATAGTCATTTGGAGATATTTATTCTTTTATTTGAATAAATATTGTGGGTGGTAAATATATTTAAGGCATGTTGGTGAATACCTGCCGGTTGGTGGATATCCACTTGGGTAGAGATGGAATTGAGTATATCTATTCATGGTGGGGATGGATATAGAACATTCTTGGTTGATAAGGGCGTGTGTGAGGCACTATCTGCACTTGCCCTATTGGCTATTGCCATCCATCCAATCCCTCCAGATGAGGAGTCTATGATTAAATGTGAAAATCAGAATCACCCATCTTAGATGCTAGGTTGTACGGGTACGATACTGATATGAGTACTGGTACTGATACCGGTACTTGATACTGTAATTCCTAAAAATTTAGGATACGGAGATACGTAAATTGAAATAAAACAAAAATTTTCTCAAGTAAACAATTAAAAAAATCAATTTGAAGATGCATTATTAATTTTTTTAAAAATGTTTAAACATACAAATAATATGATGTAACCATAGCTAAGATCAAAAGTGAAACGAGATACTTTAGTTAAACATCAAGAAGTAGTGAGTTAAGCAAAAGAAACCTCCGAACTAAGGATTGAAAAGAAAGTTTAGAAGAGTATTCAGCTCTATCGAGCAAAACAAAGTAAATAATATGCTAAAAAAGAGTCAAAAAGAAAACATATGATATGTGGAGTATTTGATAAGTATCGAAAAGGTATCCTACAAGTATCCAATATTATTTCTTCTCTTTTAATAACCAAAAAATAGGATACATATTAGGAAACGTATCGGGTGCGTATCCACAAGTAGGGGTGAGCAAAACCGGTTGTCCAATCTGGTTTTGATCTGAAATTCGGATATCTGGTTTTCGGGTCGCCAAAAATGCGATCCGTATCCGATTCGGTTTAAACCGGATATCCAGTTTTTCGGTTATCCGATTTTTCGGATCAGATATCCGGATAATCTGATCCGATCCGATTTCGCCCCACCTTTTTTTTTTAATAAAAAAAAAATCTAAAAAATCCTATTTAAGTTATGCTTGTGTACAACATTTTTTAGGTAAATTTCAGCACTTTTAACTTAGCATATAAATTGCATTAGTCAACTAAGTAATCCTCTACAAGTATTAAATCAACCCGTTTGAAGATTCAAACTTTTAATACACCTAAATTTTTTTAAAAAGTATTGTCAATGTTAACTTCACAACATAATGAAGTTCACAATACAATAAACTTCACAACACAATACACTAAAGTTCAATACCACTTCATCACAATATATAATATTTAAAAAAAAAATAGTAAACCGAATCGGATACTGGATATCTAGTTTGTAAAAATCCCGATCCGAATTTTCGATCCGATTTTTTCGGATCAGATATCCGCATTTCGGATAAAAACCGGATCGGATCGGCGGATCAGGATCGGCCTGCTCACCCCTATCTACAAGTATCGATCGAGTATCCATTGAGTATCGGGGTATCGAATATGTATCAGATACGGGATACCTTTGCTAGGAGAAGTATCGTGTAATGTAGTTTAGATGTAAGAGTCACCTATCTTAAATAATGAGTCACCCCTTGTAAGTTGGTGGAATGCGCCCGAGTCCGCTGACAAGAAGAAGCATTCACCAAAACAAAGGCCCCCACCGGAGGTTGATCAATCCAAGTGAAAAAACGAAAAAGAAAAAAGAGAGAAGCTAGTGAAGTCTCTGACGAAGATTGGTGGACAAGTTAACCACTGCAAATTCTCAACATCCCCAAAAAATCAACAGAAAAAACCCACAAGAAGAGACAGATAAAGAGGGAATCAATCGAGATTCAACAACAGCAATAGAGAGCAGCAATGAGCTGGGATGGGATACTGGGAGATGGAGGAGGCAGTGAAGCAAACAAGAAGAAGAAGAGATGGACGAGGAGGAGAGAGAAATGGCTGGTGGTGCTGGGAGTTGTTCTTCATGCTGTGTATATGTTGAGCATTTTCGACATTTACTTCAAAACCCCCATTGTTCATGGCATGGATCCCGTTAAACCCCGCTTTTCTCCGCCTGCTAAACGACTAGTGCTTCTTGTTGGTACATTTCCCTCATTGCCCTTCTTTTGTTGATTGGAGTTTTGAATTGGGTTTGTTTCAGTTTTTTGAATTGTTTGCCTATTAGTGTTTAGTTCAGTGATTTGGGACTTATGGGGAAGTTTGTGATCTGGGTTTGCATGAATTGCTCTTTAATGGTTTCATGTGTCTAAAGCAGTCAACTAGTGATGATGGTTCTATTAATGGGGAGTGTTTTTGATCTTGGTTATGGGATTGATGTACATTTTCTATTTGAACAATTTCTTATTTATGTGCTATTTGATTTTTACGGACTACTACGCATGACTTCAATAGGTCCACTGTCAGAGGATGATTGATGACATTTTGAGAGCAATTGGTGACTTATTGATGCGTATGCAAAAGCTCACATACCACTTTGATGTGTATGCGGAAGCTTATCACTTTAATGTGTATAGTAAGCTCTGATACTATTTTGATGTGTAATTTTTGTACACAAGATTGAGACTTGAATGAATTAATCGTACAAGAACGGGTCTTATTGTGATGAACTAAAAAAACCATAAGACACTATTTTTGGGTATTTGGATGAAGAACGAAACAATAACAATTATAAAGGACTAGCCACCAAATTCAAGTTAAAGTTCTTGATTTGTCACCCACCTATTGCTTGGCTTAAAGACGGTTTGAACTACTCAACAATGGAGCTGAAAATCTCACTCAATTTAAATACAAAATCTGAATAATAATTGTTTACACCAGCGCCTATTTATAAGCAAAACAATAATATGAATATAAGTAAGAATGAGAACCTAAACGCAACTAGGAAACTAGCTAGAATAAGGAAACTGTTACATAACTGAAGTTAATACTACTTCTATCCTAATTTAACTAGAAAAGCAATAAAGATAGATAGTTTGCTTGCTAATGTGTCTTATTTACGTCCAAATAATCTCTCACGGCTCACGCATATTAGGACAGCTAGCAACTTATTTCAGCAGTTGGTGGACCAACTAAGTGAACCTGTTTCAACACACTTCCTTTGAGCCCAAGGTTATGCCGGGACAACTTGAGGAACCGGTTTCACCCCCCGCTCCTTGGAGCCCAGGCCGGTTTGTAGTCCATTATCTTCCATTTAACCATGCTTAGTGGCATGGTAACCTCATGCACATGCACCCAAGGACCTTTCCATCGAACATGATCACATAAAAGAAGCTTTAAGCCTGTTCTCGCATGGATACTCCAACTAATCTTCATTTTAAACGAAGATGGAATTGAAAACCATTTAATAACATGCAATAAACAAACATAAGATAACTAGCATACATTGTTCCTTTAATTTCCCTCTTAAAAGCACATAAGATAACTAAGATACATTGTTCCTTTAATTTCCCTCTAAAAGCAGCTTTTTGGTTCTTGAATAACCATGAATCAAGATCCAGATCCTCAATAAATATATACATAGTTGTATACATGATGCTTAGCAATGTTTGGCTTGGATGCTCTTGCATCACTTATTAGAACTCATGATCTCAGTTAACATTAGTGTTGATCTTAAGTGGAATTTGTGTATTCCTCTTTGCTGTTTTTCATATGTTGAAAATG
Organism: Mesembryanthemum crystallinum; assembly: GCA_030267885.1. Taxonomy (NCBI): domain Eukaryota; kingdom Viridiplantae; phylum Streptophyta; class Magnoliopsida; order Caryophyllales; family Aizoaceae; genus Mesembryanthemum; species Mesembryanthemum crystallinum. The sequence goes on from BSSO01000870.1 coordinate 6,564, forward strand.
GTTTGTGAAAAAGGGTCTTTTAGAAATAGCCTCGTTGCTTGCCACAAAAGTGGTTCTTGACTGCTCAGAGCTTGCCAGTGACAGGACCCACACCTGTGGCTCTACTCAAAGTGAGTTTATGTATCTACAATAGCTGATAATACGCCTGTTGTTGGTGAAGCATAATTTTTTTTTCTTTTTTCATGTTCGGTTGGTTAGTAAGTAAGCAATACTTCCTGCTGAGTAGAGTAGATGGTGATTTATATTGGGCTGGTCGACGCACATATTCTGGAGCCTGAACCATTTCATTGACACAGATTGCTGACTAAGTTTCTACTTGTGACTTCCCTATGTCTACCATCACAAGTAAATGATGACATTTTGAGAGCTAATGGTATTAATTGTTGCAGCTGATGGTTTGCGAGCTGACAAATTCTTTGAGCCGGATGCTGAAGGGAATTTCCGGGCACCCTTCTTGAGAAGTGTGATCAAAGAGCGGGGGCGCTGGGGTGTGTCACATGCTAGGCCTCCAACAGAGTCAAGGCCTGGACATGTAGCCATCATAGCTGGTTTTTATGAGGACCCTAGTGCCGTTACAAAAGGTGGCTATTGCATTATTTATATCTTCCTTGTTAGACTACCTAAAAATAGTTTCCTTGCGCAGACCAATTGTTTCTTGGTGTCAGGTTTGTAGTTCTGAAGCTGCTTTACGAAATATGCAGGGTGGAAGGCTAACCCAGTAGAATTTGATTCAGTGTTCAACCGTAGTCGCCATACATTTTCTTATGGGAGCCCAGATATCGTGCCAATATTCTGTGGTGCATTGGCACACAGCACATGGAATTCATATCCTCATGAGTTTGAGGACTTTGCTACTGGTTTCTCTCTCTCTCTCTCTCTCTCTCCCCGATTATTCTCTTATAGTTTTCAGTAGCGTATGCAATTTGTAGGTACATGTATATGTCATAATTTAGGCTATGTTCTTTCCAACTAGATGAAATTGAACAAATGTGAACTGAAGTGAACCAAACATGATTGTTTGTTTGACTTTCATCCCTGCGTCATTCATCAAATCATCAAAACTATATTAATATTGGGCTCATATTATTGAACGTGACGTGGTCTTTGAGTTAAAACATGAATCATCTTGTATAGAATTCGGAGTCGAAAAATTTCAATACAGTTTAGATCACTTCAGTTTGATTCATATGGATTTAGTTCCATTCAGTTGAAAAGAACAGAGCTTTAGTATGAGACTGGATTTATTGCTCTCAGAACATAATAAGTTTCAACTTCGTACCACAATGTTTCAGGTTGGTTAGATAGGTTTGACTCCCTGCATTTCACAGTGATTGTCATAGCTGAATTTTCACAAATAATTAAAAACACTGAAACTAGATACAGGATTCATTGAAGCAATGCACTAATGACATAGTGGTAATGGGCCTGGAGTCCAGGACCAATGGATGACAATCAATCTGTAGCATACCAAGCTAAAAAGATGGACACTTATTTCATATAGAGAGAGTACACAGGATGAGTAAATTTATGTTCTGTTACTTGGACACTTCATTTTACCTTATAATAGTACTTGTGTTGGATACATGACACTTTGCGTGGGATTGGGTACTTCATTTGAGGCCAAAATCTTGTATAAAAATGGCCTGTTTGCGATACTTGACCATGTTCCTATTTTAGATGTTTGTGGCGAAGTCCATGTAGCATAGGATCTGCCAAGAAAAAAAAGGGACGTCTGAGTAAAATTTGTGGTCATATGTGAGTTTTGTGGAAGTTCTTAACTTCTGTTTGTTACAAAGCTGTTAGCTAGCTATGTTCTTGAGATTTTGGCTATCAACTTCGTCTTCAAGTGACTTTTAGAACATATTTTGACTGCACTGAATGCCTCTTTGTTGTGGCAAAGCTGTGTTTGTTTGACCTTCATACTCTGCTTTAGGTGGAGTCTTCTGAGAGGAATTGGGCTGATAATGTTTATGGTTCGGTTTGGTTTGGTTTGGTTTGGTTCGGTTCGGTTCTTCTTTACAAGCACTGATTGTCTGCAATCTATTGCATTTTCCCTCTTTCAGCAGAGCCAAGTAGCCCTCTTCAGTTGGCCAGTGTAAATGTTGCACTTTCAAGTCTGAGAATTCGATCAATAGTATAGGTTAGGATAGAGAACTTGGGTTTAAGTACTTCCTAATGGAACAATGTAATCCTATTAACTATCACTGGTTTTACAATTCAGTACTATATTGCAAATCTTCTGGAATAGCATGATGCTGACCCTGTCTATCTACAAGTGGATTGGTATAAGCTGGTTCCTGGTATACGCAGTAGTTGAAATGGTTCTACAATAGGATATCAATAATAATGCTATCACGTTGTTTTATGTCTAAGCTGGCTCTAATTTTGAGCTCAGTAATAAATAGTAACTCAGGATGAACAATTTTGTTATTTCTATTTGCTTAGATCCTGAATCAGTTCAACATAACAGTAGTTAATTGGTTCTTCTATTGGATATGTGGTCTCATTGGCCCATATATGAGGCTAGAATCTCATCTCCTGGCTTATGGATAAATGATAGCATATCAAAATTGATTAATTGATTGCAAGGTTGCAATTTTAAATTCAAGCTGTGTTACTCTCGGGGCTATGTTGGGTACAACCACTGGTTTGGATCCGAGCATTGAACTCATTTATTGAAGGGGCTTTTTATTTTGTTTTTGGTTCATTTTGAAGATTTCCAAGTGTCCCATATCGCGTCGTAGTGTCTAAGGATCCAACACTACTTTATCGAAATGAAGTGTCCGAGTAACATAGAACCCAAGCTTGGATACTGGGTCACAATTCTAGGGAAGTTTGAAACAGTAGAGGCTATGTAACACTTTGGAGAGGATGAAATCATTTTCCATCAGTCTTTCAAGACTTGTGATAAATAAAATTGCAGCTTGAGCTAATATCTAAAACTAGTACTGGTTTGTCTGATTTTTTTTTGAGGAAAATGGTCCTAGATCAGATATATCAGCTGAATATGATGATGCATTGGCAGAACAAATAGTTGTAGTAAAAGAGATCTACCAAAATGGGTATATGTTATGTTTTTCACTTAGGCTCTTTTCCTGATGGTCATTTCCATTTTCCTCTAGAATATCTCTTGCATCTTATGTTTTTTACTTTTATGGTAACATCTGTAAATCTCACTTTATGCAATGCTTTATCAATTTGTTAGTATTCATGCAGATGCATCCTTTTTGGATGAATGGTCCTTTGATCAATTTCAGAGCCTTTTGAATGGCTCTAAGGAAGATCAGAACTTGCAGCACTTACTTCAGCAGGACAACCTTGCCATATTTCTTCACCTGCTTGGTTGTGATTCAAATGGTCATGCCCATCGCCCGTTCTCGTCTATCTATCTCAATAATGTTAAGGTTGTTGACCGGATTGCTGAGAGGGTATATAATCTAGTTGAGGGTCACTTCAAGGACAATCGAACTGCATACATCTTTACAGCTGACCATGGAATGAGTGACAAAGGTTGGGAAAGAGTTTGGCTTCTAAAAATTTGGGTTTATTTTGTTCGTCTTTCATCTCCCACGCTCCCTTTCTTTACTAGCTTTCATCTTATAAAAAGCTTGATAGGACAATATAATTGGGTTGTTGCTTTTGTTATCTTTCAGCCCATGCTGTGGTCTGTTTTCTCATTTGTCCATCAATGTTAGTTTACTGTAGAGGATATGTATATGCAAGTTATGAACAGTCACTTCTCCGAAAGGTAATAATACTAATATATGTGTTATCTTATTGTTATCATGAGGGAATGATTGGCCGTCTTGTCACTGGGCCTTTAATGAAACAGTTGATGGGGAAGAAAATACCACATATATAGTGGTCCTGAAAGTAGGAGAATGAAAGAGAACTATGCCTCCATGTTAGTTAAGAGATTTTTCTGTTTCTTGTGGCTGTTTTTGGAATGTCCATTCAATTATACTTTAATACAAAATTGTAGTGGTTAAGATCACAAACAATTGCTTATTGGAGGAGTGGTCCAATTAAAGTTTTCATAGAAATCTTAGTATAATTATGAAAGTATCTCCAGTTAGGTCGCTTTTGCTTGACAATTTGGGAAATCCAGGAGTAGGAATCTCACCCCAGTTGATGGATGATGATCAATGGCTAAAATCCCAAAAGATTGTACGTCTAACATCTAATTCCTCTCGTCAGTTCGATTAAAAAAAGAAGAAAATTTCCCTTGTCAGGCTGTTCCAAACCACAGTTTCCTCAAGTTAAAAAACTTTGGTGTGCTTTCATATCTTCGTCAGATTGGTTTGTTTGTTCTTTTTACTTCTCCAAAAATGCTGATATACTTGACGAATAGGTAGTCATGGGGATGGACATCCTACAAACACCGATACCCCCCTTGTTGCTTGGGGAGCAGGAGTGAAGACTCCCAAGCCAGTCTCCGGCAATCATTCTGATTGTGGTTTCCGTTTTGTTGATGAACATTCACATGACACGCCAACGCCTCATGAATGGGGTCTTGATGGGATAGAAAGGGTGGATGTCAACCAGGCTGATATATCCCCTTTGATGGTTTTTCTCTTCCCTGAATTATTTGTTTGATGCATTTTATTTATCATTAAAAGTTTAATTACATTGTTCTCATATGTCACTTGATTTGCCCTCTTTACAGTCCACTCTGCTTGGTCAGCCATGTCCTGTAAACTCTATTGGAAGTTTACCTCTTGATTACGTTGACTTTACTGAGGTATGTTCAAGATTACTTGCTTGAGTATTGATTTGACAACATCACAGACAAGTTTCTGGTTTGTTTATGTCCTTCCATCATTAACTCATGTCACTAAAATTTTCCAGGCAGAAGAAGTTGAGGCTGTGCTTGCTAATACCAAACAAATTCTGAACCAATTCCTTCAAAAGTCATGTATCCTTCTTGCTATAGTTTCTGAATCACAGTCACCAATACTTGAGATTAATATGTGCAGATTATAGCTTAGGACTCTGAAGTACCATCCATTTTATTGTATATGAATACAATCAGCAATTTGATCCAATATAATCTGAGAAGTTAATAACTAATGCCATGAAGATTTTTTTTATTATTGTTATCTTTTCTACGAGCATGTTTTCAGTAATGTGATTCGCAAAGTAACATGAGGTGCTACCATGCATAAGATAATTGCTAGCTATGAAAACTGAATTTGTTTTATGCCAATAAGTTGCCAACTTTTGGTACTGGTTTTTGAATTTGCTGTCTTACTATTTGAAATTGGAACTAAAGCATTCTTGACATCTCTTTCTTGTGTATGCGAGTTGGTATATACAATTCTTGTTCCTCCCTCAGTATCTCTTATCCACTTTGTTCAGTTTGGTAGTTATTATGAAATTTTTATTTATTGACAAGTGGTAGATAAAATCCAGAAGGTAGCTAGGCTGACCTCTAGTCCACAAAAGCAACTAGACCTGTGGTCCATNTCTTTTAAGAAGTGCTTCAAGACCAACCCAACCATCATGTGCAAGGGATCTCCTCTCCATTTTGTCCATCCAAATTCCAAGTTTGTTAATTTTCACTTGTGTTAACATCCAAGTACAATGTCAAACGATTCTACTTGCAGCCTCTAAGGTGTTGGCAGTGATTTAGTTATTTTTCTTGACAAAAGTTAGATATAAAACAGTCACATTCCTTGTTCTTTAAGCCTTTCAAGCCCTTGGCCAATTATTCATATGTAGCGGACAAAATTGAAGAGCTTATCTCAAATAGAGATTATCAAAGCGCATTGAAGTCATCTGAAAACCTCAGGAAACTGGCACTTGATGGACTTCATTACTTCCAAACTTATGATTGGATGATGCTCATGACGGTGGTGACTCTTGGATATATTGGTTGGATTGTCTATCTTGTCATCCATGTGCTGCTATCTTATACTAGCTTGCCTGGTAAAATCACGAGGAAGGAGCAGGTGGAGCATTTGCAAAATAAACCTGGAAAGGTATGGATATACTAGCTTGGACGTCTATACGTGTTTTTCTCTTTAATTTTCAGGTTTAAATGGCAGTAAAAGCCTATAAAGATCATTCGCTCAGTGCATATCCTAGGCTTGTTTCTACAAATCACAGTACATGTGCAAAATAACTCTCTTCTAGTGGTTGCCGTTTACTTCAAATGCATTCAGTAAGTCCAGCAATATTCAGTGTGTTGTTATTAACCCAATGTAGTGACTTTGCATAACCTCCTGAATGGAGATATTGTGACTGCTAAATTTCCAGAATTGAGGAGTCAGATTTGCATCCCAAATTAAATTCTTTCTACCTAGAGATGTAGCCTTAAGGTTGCATATGCAACAACTTCAATAATATCATGTAAGTTATGGGCCTGTAAAGTAAATTATCACTACCCTAGGTTTTCCTATTCCGTGTTGCATGTGATCCGCATGTCAATTTCATTTCATTTACCATAACCATCATGTTGGTGGTACCGGGACTTTCGTAAAGCAGGGTTAGGCAAATAATTTTGTAGCTAAGTCTTTAAGGGTAAGCTGGCGATTTGTTGATATGGTGTTGGACGAAAAGGGTTTTGGGTAGTGAAGGTGTCGGTGAATTAGAGGGTGCTTCACCAATGCATACATTTTGGTGTTGGTCAATGGGGCGTCTGGGGACTAGTTTACTTCATCTAAGGGGCTGATGCAAGTTGAATATGTCTCACCATTCTTATGTAAAGTGATCGATATGTTGAGTAGGTTGCTGGAGAGGGGTGTGTAAGTGGGTATGATTGAGGTTTGAAGTGGGTAGGGATGGGGTGCATGTTTCCTACTTGCAATATGCAGATGATACGATGCTTTTCTTGGGTACAAATCTTTGAGTTGCTCTCAGGGATGGGGTGGATAAGTGTAGTTTGGCAGGTATTAATGTGGATCAGGGTATTTACTACGTTGGTGGGCTGTCAAAATCAGGTTTGGAAGGTGAAGGTATAAGGCTATGTTTGGCAACTAGCAGTAGCTGCAACCTGTAGCTTCACAAAATTAGTTGAAAGTAGTAGAAAATAGTTAAAAGTTGCTTTGCAGTGGTATTAAATTAGTTGTAGCCGTAGGTGCAAAGTGAAAGCTAGTATGGGTAGCTTCACAAAATTAGTTGTAACTGTAGTTGTTGTTTCAAAACTGTTTGGTAACTGAGAGAAAAGAGAACAAGCTGCAGGCTTTAGCTTTTATCCAAAGCTAGGTATTCGTGCCAAACATAGCCTTAGGCGACGGGTATCTGTGTCGACCTTGGTTCTGAACTACATTAACACTAACAATTTGTGACAAAGGAGGAGGTCGGGATTAGTTTAATCACCTGATTTCTGTATGCTCTGTTGGGTGAGTTGCGAGTCCTCCTCACATGTCTTCTTTGTGTGTGATGTGGTGCGTAATCTTAGGTGAAGATTGTTCGCTGTAGTTGGGACTTGGGGAGTCTTGGGATTATCCACCTACTGTTATGGAGTTTTTGCAAGTGCTCTTTGTCAGTTTTGGGAGGAGGAAGGAGGTGAAGTTGCTTTGGCATAATGCTATTTTGCACTGCTATGGTACATTTGGTTGGAGAGGAATGCATAGGTCTGATATGTTCTTTTTTACCTGCTGATATGTTTTGGGTTCAAGTTAGTTTTTAGCTTCTTTCTGGGCTTAGGGAGTAGGTGCTTTTGAAAGATATTTTTTGTCACAAATTCAGCGTCACTGGATTCAGCATTATGTAACATATGTTTAGCAGGGTTCCAAATGTCTTGCTTTGGATTCAGCATGATACTTTTTTAGTCGTCGTGTCAGATTAATATTACTTTTTCTTTTATGATTAATTAGAACAACCTTGATTGCTGTTGTCTGTATTTCCATTGACAAAATCTTCTCATTGTTGCAGGTTTATATACTTGGAAGCTTGTTCATGGGAGCATTTTCTATGCTACTGCTTACTGAGCGTTCACCTCTTCTCTACCATGCTTACACTGCCATGACTGTTTTTCTTTGGACACATATTATAAGTGAATATCAGTTTCTAAATGCTTTACGGAGGATCTTGCAGAAAGAAAAACCTCGTTATTTCATCAAACTCCTTGCCTATTGTGCTGTGTCACTGATTGTTCTTGAACTTCTGGTAATCTGGCACTTAAATTGTTCTACTACTATTCATGAATATTTTGTCAGACTTCCTAATGCTTTTATACACTTGCATAGGTGCACAGTTTCACTGAAAGAAAGCTATATACCTGGTGCTTTCTTGTTGTTGGCACTGTGGCTCCCTTTTATCTTTATCGTGCAATTCCATGGAGATCTTGGGTACCAGCTTTTGTGTGGGTATCAAGTTGGGCTTTATCAATTTTCACATTGATGCCTGCAGAAATTCCTGACAATACGTTATTAGTGTAAGTTTTTCCTTTGACCGTTTCTTTTCTTCTTCTCCAGTACCAATTTGGTAACCTTTTCCAGTACCAAGTTGGCAATGTATCTTTTTCATGATGTGCAAACTATACAAATAAAATCTGTCGAGTATCTTGATATTTCAGTAATCACCAGAGAGAACTGTGGGGTTAGCATATTAGTACAAGTATTTTACCATTCTGGCTTGAAGACCATCAGTCTTGTCTTAGTGTCAATGTTCATACCGTGGTGATTACTAACTTTTGCTTGATACAGTAATTATTTTGTATGATGCAAAACCCTTGTTTGGTTGTTGATCTCANACCTCCAACTTTGACACTATTAATACAAGACTCTATGATTTAAGGTCTATAACAGTTGGAAGATTAGTTCAGAAATTGTGTACAATACATGGGATTGCAAGTTTAAGTTGTCAATTCTCTTATTCTTAGAATAAAAGGTGCTCTGTATGCATGCAAATCAAAGTAGTGAATTTGAGTTTTGCTTACGTTTTCAAATAACAACATCATGACTTTCCAAAGCTACATGGAGCATTAAATACAACTGCAAACTTAATTGGTTTTGGGGCAGCTTTCCTTTGTTGGAAAAATGAAGAAAATCTGCTCACCAAGTTACTTACCATCTTTCTTTCCAAGTGCCATACCTATGTTACTCCCACTCTTCATTTTATCTCACGTACTCGTGTCAAATGTTGGAAACTATGACATGGTATGAGATTCATACCCAGCACTCCAATCGTTAGTTGGACACTCCCATTATTTTGAACCACAAACCGGTAGAGTAAAAGCAGAAAAATAAAGGGAGGGAAGGCAGAATGTTATGTGCGATATGCACACAATGTTTTCAATAAATCTATGACACACCTAACTAATTGCATCAATTTAGTGCAAAATGCACATGATAACTTTTAGAATCTGAAATATGTTTAATAAATGCCGTATCCCCATGCTTGTTTCCAGATATAGGACAAAGTCCCAATTTCTCAAAGTTTTAGTAATGGCGAGTATAACACTTTGATTCGTACCCATACCGACATCAGTACCCGTGTTAGGGTAACATAGGTCACCCTATGCCAGTAGTGGTTGTGATGATGAGCCTTTTCACATAAAAGCTAGATAAGAAAGAAAACGAATGTACTAAGTTGAGATATGACTGTTAAATAACTATCTAAATACATGTACAATAACAAATAAATAATGCTAGAAAAGCTACATATATAGAATGTCAGAAGAAAATATCATTAGAAGTAGGGTTAGTAAAAAGAACTAGTACAATTAATAGACTTGCTTCAGAGACAACTCTGAAGTCTAACTGCTAAAATTAACTTTATGTTTTTTATTTATTTATGTAGATGTAATTATTTAATTTGAGTCATTCAGTACCTTTAAAACTAATTTTCTTTGGTTTTGCTCACGTGATTTTGTTATCAGTCCTTGGACCATTTTCCATAGTCTCTCCTGTCTTTTGATTTTAGCCGGTGTGTATAAAAATTCTATTGAACAAGATTCACTATTATCATTTTCAAGATCACTAATACAGTGCAACAGACTGCAGAATCAATCGGTTCATTTCTTTGATTTTTAGATATTTGATGTTTGTGTTTTCTTTGCTCACAGAATTGTTAGCGGAGTTCTCATTGTTTTAATTGGAGTAGCTGCAAAGTGGCTAGAACTGCATGCTGAAGAGAATAAATATTGGCAACCTATTCTTAATCATGAGCTGAGCAAGCCAAGGTTCCCAATGCTTTTTCATCTGCAGGTTCAGGATTTAAAGTTTATCCCTCTGGTTCTTTCTTTCTCTTCTTTTTGGATTGCTTCATGAACAGATCCCTGATGCTTCACCTCATAAATTAATAGGCCTTTTTGGTTGGTTTATCATCCATAATGGTCCCCCTGTCAACATCACACAGAACCGAGAAACAAGAATTACTTGTGTTGCATCAGCTGATAAACTGGTCTATTGCAGGTAAACCCTGATTGTCTTCTCACTTTCACCCTGCCTGGCCTTTTTTGTTTTTGTTTTTGTTTTTGTGTGTGTATGTGTGTGTGTGTAAATAATAGGAGATTTTATTACCAAAGCAAACAAGGCCAATAGAAACACATTACAAAGCATTAAGGGAGTGTATAGATAGTGAGGCACCTTCTAGGAAGGGTACTCACACATGAATACACAATGCCTTAGTGCCTTAAGATGTTTAAGGCTTTAAACAACTGTAAATCTTTACACTTGACCTTGCTAGGATTAAGATAGCTAAATTTGCCTTAAACAGTTTCTTGTAATCTCAACCACTTGATCAGGAGAGCAATTCTGGCCTTTAAAGAGGATCTGGTTTCTGGTTAACCGAACATGGTACACTGCAGCAGCATACACCCATTTCCGTTGTCTACTGACTTTGAGCTTAACGATCTTCACAAACCATCTAGATTTTCTTTTTTTAATTTTTTTTAAAATCTTAATGAGCATTATGAGCATGCTAGATTTGTCTTTGAATTCGATTTTGAACTATTGTCCACAAATTATTCGAAAGGGATCATGCCATTGTAGGTGTACTGTCTCTTGTTTCATTACACGAATCTGGCATGTCACTGTTCTATATCATTTTCTTTTTGCAACTTGTGATGCTTTAGAATTGGTTTTTCTTCACTGTGGAGAAGGTAAAAAATATGTTAGAACTTGAATTGCTTTGTTCAACTTCAACCTACAGTTTTAATGCTTGTGCAAGTGGCTTTGGTATTTGGCGACTTACTTGGCATGTTTTGACATGATTATGCTGAGTTTAGCAATATATATTTTTATAAAGCGTATATTATATTGCATTTGCCTGTACAACTACTGATTCTGCTGACTGGTTATTTTGCTTTCTGGTAGGTTTTTCAATGGTTCTCCCCTTGTGCTCAGCACCTAGCCTTTTGTCTAGACTAACTTCCATTTTTCTTGGATTTGCACCGGCATTTTTGCTTCTATCAATCGGGTAAACCTGTTTTCAGTCAGTTAGTACTGTAGCATGTTGGAATCACAGCGAATAACATTTTCTACTTTTGAAATATGTGTAGGTATGAAGCATTGTTCTACGCTGCACTTTTTCTTGTGCTTATGGCGTGGATACTATTCGAAAACACAATGCTTTACTTAAGTAAGGTGAAAAGATATTCACCTTCTGCAAGTAGTGTAGATGAAAAGATCACTGCTGAGCATGAGGATAGATTTCTGGAGCTGTCAGATGTGAGAATCCCGTTGATATTTGTAAGTCACATTGCTTCGTTATCATCAGTGGAAACCTAGTATGCTATTATACTGAATCATATCTATTTCTGTATGGCTCAGCTTTCAAACAGTGACAGTTATTCAGATTTCTACCACATTTGATTTTATTTTATATGATTAGCACGTACAGATATCGTTCAGCATGATTCTTTAGTTGTGACCTGTGGGGAAATGGTTCTCCATGTTTGTATGTTTTCTGTAGTTTTCCTTCCGAAGAGAGCGCGCACGCGCGCGCGCGCACACACACACACACACACACACATATATATATAGAGGAGGGTTCCCATGAGAACTCATTGTTTCATGAGAACTATGAGAACTTGTATGTTCGTTAATGAATACTCATATGTTCATCAGTTCATCACTTATATGTTCATTAGTTAATAACTATACGTTCATCATGCCATCCTGTACATTTATTCAATTAGACCTAAAAATTCATTAGTTTATACTTGTACGTTCATTGATTTAAACTTGTACATTCATCCACCCAGAACTATACATTCATCAAATTATACCTGTATATATACATGATTAAGATCATTAAACACGTGTATTTAATTGTGAATGAGTAGTTTTCGTGAATTCTTATCAGCTGAACTAAATTAACCAAAAGAATGCATTTTATCTATATCTTCTATCTGATATGCTTATGCGATTATGCCCTATCCTAATTCATGCGAGCCTAGTCCCCTAATATCGCTCGTTTAACATCAATCTGAAACAATGAAACTAATAATCTGACAAGTAGCACAACATTTGCTAGTGGCATATATTTTATCCCTTTGCATTATGATTCCTCTTCAGTAAAATCAAATCCACAGAGTTATAGTTGAATTGTTGCTGCCACTGACTTCAATTCATCAAAGAAATGAAGAGAGAGATGAGAGAGAAAGAGAGAGAAGCAGATGAGAGAGTACCGGGGTGCGGGGTCCTCTGGTCGTTAGTGGATTTGGCTGGCTTAGTATTACTATACGTAGTATACAAGATTTTATTTGGTTTTTTTAGTTAATATATATTGAGTGAAGAGTTAATCTAACCATTGATATATAAAATAAACGGTTAAGATGGGTTCTCATAGTTCTCATATAGAAAGGAGTTCTCATATATATATATATATATATATATATATATATATATATATAATAAAGCACTATAAATGTGATATATTGGAGACACAAAGTTGACATGGTGGATTATTATGAATCTACGTTCTTGTCAGCTACTAAAATAGAAAATGTAGCTGAAACTGCTGTTTTGGTGATAGTATATTTGCACCTCCATTATCTGACGTTTTTTCTTTTACCTTTATACCACACATAAATTATAGTAAAATTTGATGTAAATAATCCAAAGTTTGAGCCATTAAACAAAAATTATCTCACTTTTGCATAACTATGGGAATAATCTGCAACTTTGTCACACCAATGGTTCACTAACTAACGGTCATGTAGCACCATCAACTTTGGACCATTCTTGTGACAAAGTTATAAGGAATATTTTTGTGCTTTGGATCAAACATTGTACTATTGACGTGATAATTACAAAAAGGAAATAAAATAAGTATATTTTTAGCGCCAACTTCAACTTTTTCCAATTTCATTTTTCGTTTCTTTTTCTCTCCTCCTTCAGTTCTCCATCTCCCCCCAAGTTGTCACCTATTATTCCGTTTTTTCAATTATCTTTCTTCTTCATCTTTTAATTTTACATATTTCCTTTTCTTTTTAGATTAAAAAAAAAAACTACATTAATAAAAGAAATTCAAAGTTACAACTTTAGAGGACAAGGCGTCCTTAAAACAAAAAAGAGAGATCTAATTACAAATTTCCCCAGTTATGATGGAAATCTGTAAGGGATATCTCCTTAAAAGCGTCATCTACATTCGCTCACAAAGATGGCAAGTACAACATACAATCCCACACAATCAATAGGCTTGGCATTCCCCATTGAAAATCCATAAAATTCCGTTCCAACCAAAGGCACCAGAGGATTGCCAGAAAAGCATACCGCCATAACAATTCATGCTCCTTCGTCTCCTAAGGACATAATGATCTTCCAAATGCATAAGAATAGTAGCAGGGCACATAAACACTCACTCCCCACACTAAGCAACCTTGTCCCCTAAGTTCTAGCAAAATCACTATGCAAAAACAAGTGCACACCAGTTGCACTAGGTCGGTGACACATCACTCACACATCTGGTATAAAGATTTCACTCTAGCTCAGTAACACATCACACACTCATGTCACACGGCTGATTGTGTACAATAGTAGAATGGAACAAAGACCCTCTTGAGACGAATAACTCACATTTCATCAATTTTCAACAACTGGAATAATTTTGATAAATCTGGTGCTGCGAATTTTGTTGTTCATGGTTGGAGACGGTGCTTCTGAGGGTTATCTTTGGTCCTTTACCTCCATATATTATATAAGGCGAATATTATTGTTGCTTTAAGGGATGACTGTTGTACTGCTAAGTTGATTGCATGGCTGTTCTAGGCTGGACCTAAGTAGGGCACCCTTCCCCATAGTTGGAAGTAAGTATATTATTCCATTGAATGTACCAAAATAGCATAATTTACGCCTCAGTGCACCTCAACGTGCCTTGAGGTAAAAAAGCACCTAACCTAAATTGCTCCTCACCTCAGGCACGCTTTTATAAACACTGGTGTCCATTCACTAATTTCGCTTGTCCACAATCAGCCACGCCTCCCCCCGCCCTATAAGAGTTAATTCAGTGACCGATCAACTATGTCTCTGAAAGTTGCTATATGTGTTCAGTGAATATACGAGTCAGCTGAGTGCCCCCATATTTGGATATTCATCTCAACTTGCGATCTACATTTTTTGTTTGTCTGTTGTAGATGAACTACTTATTCTGGCCTTTCTGGCTGAATATTTAGAAGAGAAACTGAAAGGGTAAAACCCGAAGTGCTTGCAACTCACACCCAAGGAGTACCAACTAAGTGAACTAACCTAGTAATTTGAACACCTGGAGGAGTACGTTCAGATAGGGGAGCATAATTCTCTTAGAAAAATGAAACAGTAGTGAAGCCCTAGTTCATGTTTACTAGTTTAGAGCTCAGCTCCAACTATTAGTAGTACTGTGGGCCAGGTAAGTTTAAACAGGATTGAAGAGCAGAATTCTCCTTCTTTGCTTGGAAACCACAACTCTTGCTTGGAGTCGGTTTAAACATATATTTAACCAACATCAGCCATGTTGCTCAAAATAACTTAGTTTGAGTGACTTTACTACTCGACTCGCCTCTTATTAGCAAACTCTGTAGTTGTTTTAGTGGCTTCATTAAGGCAATGGGTTACATAATCTCACTGTGAGACGGGGTAGGAATTCAAATTGTTTTGAGGTCACTTGTTTTGGTCCTAGACTGACTTGTTAGCTGATTTGGGATGACCTTTTCTCCCATACAATATTGTTCTTTTATTAATACAAGTTATCTTTTTAGCATTATACCTCCTCTATTTGCCTGGTTATACATGTCGCATACATATGCCACATAGTTAATCAGTGACACGTCTAGTGGACAAGGATGCTTGTTATGATCCTTCAAAAATGAAAGGAAACTAGACCTCCCATGATTGGCAGTAGTGTTGGCTTAGATCAATGCTAATTATCTGCGTTGGAGTAGGTCGGGGGTTGTTATTTCGCAGGATATTTGTTTGCTTTGTGGGGAGACGATGTCATATTCATGGTATAAAATATGTTCAGATTTGAAGGTTTCCAATAAGTGAAACCCTACGACATAAAGGGGTGTCCCATACTGCTTATACATGGTTGATATGGTCAATAACTAGCCAATAAATGGGTACCAAAATTCATGCTGCAACAACCGCAACCCGATACATGACGCCCGTATCAGTCCACTTCCGCAACGTCACGACCGTTGCTTTGATCGCGATTGATACCGTGATTTTGAACAGTGGCCACATGTTTATCTTCGGTGTGATGTGGAGCTTAACCATGAAGTAGGTTGTTTGGTGTCGTTAGGATGTTGAGTTTGCCCATCTAGTGTTGAGGAGCTTCTGCACACACGCTTTGTGGGTGTTGAGGGAGGAAAGGAGAAGGAATTGCTCTAGCACGCAGTGCGTTTCTGACGATAATATAATGCATATGGCTGGAGAGGAACACACGGATTTTTAATGGGTTTTATGATAGGGTTTCAGGCCTAGCTTTTACCTGGACTAGGGCAGTAAGGCTTTGTAGGTGTTAATACTATATTTGTAGTCTAACGGAAAGGGGCCAACTTGTAATTTTTTCTTGTAGACGATACCTTTATCTAAAAAAATACTCGTAATAATAAACCAAGTCCACTGGTGCTTGACATAGTTCTGGTTGATAGCCTGACGCTCATCTAATGATCTTGTGTAAAAATTGAAGTTTCTCAACTCCACTTCATATTTAAGATAGTAATGGTTGTAATTTACTATTTATTGCTATTACTGTCGCCAAAATATGCAGTTAACTTTGTTGAAATCTGATACTCTATTCAAGCAAATTCTGCAGCTGATACTGACGTTGTAATAATCTCAGATGGTCTTGTTCAATGTTGCTTTTTTTGGCACGGGAAACTTTGCAAGTATTGCAAGTTTTGAGATTTCATCTGTCTACCGCTTCATCACAATCTTTAGTGTAAGTGAAAAATCAACATTCATAAGATGCTCACTGATATTAATAGCTGGTTATGCTAATATGATGTATTAAATTGCAGCCCTTCTTGATGGCAGCACTCCTAATTTTCAAGTTATTTATCCCCTTCATGCTTGTAATGTAAGTGAACACATCCACTTGTTTTCCTCTTTCAATGTCTGCAGCCTTGTTTCATGAATATTGGCTCCCCTTCCCCTTCCTTTCTGACATCTATCTGTTTCACTTTTTTTTTTTTTCTTTGCTCATGTGGATCTCTTTACTCTTTTATAGTGTGACAACTGTTTTTTAAAATTTTTTTACGTGAATGCTTCAAATGTGAAACTTATGATTTCAATTTTTTTGTTTGTTTGTTTGTTTTTTTTTTTTTTTTTTTTTTTTTTTTTTTTTTTTTTTGTTTTTGATGATTAATTTGTTATCTTGAATGGGGCACAAGACTTACAGTTGCCAGATACCTTTCAAAGTAGGTGCAGGGTGGAAAATGAATCTTCAAGCCCTGTAACCTAGTCAAACTTGTCTGTTTTCAAATTTACTGAGTTTTCGATGTGCCAGAGCTTTTGTCGAACATGGAAATCCTTGCTCAATGTCAGACCATTTATCTGTTTTGCTACTTGAGCTCAGCTCATGAGCGACTCCTTATTCAAATAAGTTGCTATGAGCTCAATTTATACACGCAAGTAGGACATAGATTTTCCTACATACTCCCTCCATCCTAAAGTGATCATCGTTGTAGTTGTTTGGGGCCAAACTAACAAGTTTGACCAATCCTCAAAATATAGTTTTGAAAATTGTGACAAAGTAATTTGCTGAAATTAAAAATTACAGATTTCAGATATTAATTTACTTGTGTATTAAAGAAATCGTTAGTCAAAGTTTTATCTTGGAGACCGCAAAAGGTTTACTATTAGGGGTGGCTGGGCTAGGCCTGTCATGAGTCATGACCGGCCCAACGGGCCAGGGTCAGCGCACAGTTGGGCAACTAGCTGCCCCAGTGAGTGGGCCGGACCGGAGGTTCACGGCCAATTCATTTGCTAAAAAAATAAAAGAAACTAAAAGAAATTTAAAGTTTTACACAAACCGAACCAGCCCTGGTCTTGAATCAGTGTGGCCGTGAACATGTGAACCAACCCGGCCCTAGACAAGCTGGTCTGGGCTGCTCTTATGGCCAAAATCGCCCCTAGCTGAGTCTTTATTCTCTGTAGTTACCGTAGAGGTGATGTTTGCCTGTATTAGCAGGGGGCAGATGATTCAGAAATTAAACTACCTGACTTTAATTCCCTTACCTTCTAATAAATCGGAACAGCGCGTCTGCATCAAGCCATCAACTGAAAAGGATCTATAATGCTCTAAATATAGTGAAATCATACACTAGTGCAGGTAGACCCCTGCAGCTGAATTCTATATTTGGTTAAAGAAGTGGCTGTCATGGTTCCACCTTTAGGCTTGGCGGTGGAAGTAATGGTTCTCACGATTATCATCAAGGATTTGCGCTGCTGACGCTCAGTCATACAATTGTTGAAAGTGGTGACCATTTTTAGATTAAATATTTTGATATGAAACAGAGCTTTCACACTTTCAGATTTCTTAAGAGACAGCAGTAAGGGTCCTTGTTTCTTGACTTGCTGACTGGGCTTTAAAAGTTATTATGTGATGCAGCACACATCTTCTTCTCTCAAAACTAGAGCTGGAAATTTTGACACTTGATTGTCCGTCTCTCCTATTAAATAGATTCAGTTATACAGTTGAAATCCCTCACCTCACCACCACCCTGGAACAAACTAAACTAAAATTTATGATGTTGCTGCTGTCAAATTATTCTGTCCCTTCCTGAAGTTGATTGTTTTATTCTTCTGTGCAGTTGTGTCTTCAGTGCCATAACCAAGCTCATTCAAGTTCCACGTGTGGGATTGTATTTTATTGTTATTCTTCTTTCAGACGTCATGACTATCCATTTCTTCTTCCTGGTATGTCTCTTCTTTTTTAATTTTAATTTATAAGATGTTGAATACATGAAGATGACTACTTTTTCATTCATCGCATTAATTTATTAGGAAAGAAAAGGAATGTGCTTTTACCTTTTAAGGGTTTTGTATTAACTCTTGCTTTCATGCTCAAGTATAATTAGGGTGTCTATTTCTGGATCTTATCAAAACAAAACAAACCAAAAAAAAAAAGGATGTCTATTTCTGGATGTCCATGTTCCTTGTGTTTTACTCTGGTGGATTGTTTATCTGTTATGATCATTACCAAAAGTCTAAATTAGGGCGGATGGAACATAATTGTAATTGTCAAAGAAACTCAAGAGCACATTGAAACTGGTTCGGATTATCACGTGAAATCATGAATTAAGATATACTCCATTATTCTAGCATGTTAGACAACCTTGACCAGAATGATATAAAAGGCTCACAAAGGCATGTTCAACCCATATGATAAAGGTTTCGCACTCTTGTGATTTGTAACCATCTATGCTTGTTGCCTTGATCTCCATGGCTCATCTTCTCTGCAATTGTCATCAAGTTTTGTAACTGATGTGACTCTAGCATACTATATCAGCCTAGTTATTAAATTCATCCTACACTGTCTCTCACCATCATGAGGCCTTAATCACTTGATTGCCAGAACTTCACAGTTTTACTCCCCAAATTTCATACATATGTTGAAAGTTCTTAATAGATTAATAAGAACTATAACTGTTCTAAACTGCCAGAACATTAAAACTTATGACTTAGCTTANATGAAAAAGGAATAAGTGGATTTAGTTGACTGTGTGTTGCTCAGTTATATGGTCAGTTTGTTCACTCTTAAAGCATGACAGTAAATGAAAGCCTTTACTTAGAACATGGTTGTCGCTAATTTGTTGTCCAAATTTTGCTGCTGCTGAAATCATTGAAATGTTTCAGGTCCGAAATACTGGAAGCTGGATGGAAATCGGCAACAGCATTAGTCACTTTGGTATAGTGAGTGCCCAAGTTGTGTTTGTGCTTTTGCTCTTTGCATTAACAAATATATACACAAAGGACATCCAGGTTAAATCCGCTTCTTCATTGTCCCGTAAACAAGTTTGATCTTCATCTTTTCAGAATCAGTCTAAATCTTATCATAGTAGCAGGATAAGAGCCTAATTTTGTTCTCTAGGTACCAATTAATGTTTCTCTTTTACTGTACAGCACCTTCTGGTTATTGGGTTAATTTTTTCAGGTGTAATTGATTTTAGAATGAATATTGATTAATATCCCACTGAGCTACTTCTCTGCTGTAGTGGGGTTTACGAGGGTCTGTTTATGAAAAAGAATAGACAGTGAAATACTAGCAGACAATTTTGCAAAACATCATGCTCCTGTTTTCCTTTCTAAAGAAAAAATGGGAAATATACTGCTACACATACTACGTAACTCGTTTTACATTCTGAAGCTCCAAAATCCTCAAAATCAGAGGGGGTGATCATCCACTCATCCTTTCAGTATACATTACTCATCGGAATAAACTTCGAGTAAGGCTGCCCTTCATGCATCAAAATTTCGACATACTGAAACTGAGTCTGTACTGGAAATAGTCCTGGTCCTGCAGATTGAACCTGTTTGATCAAATTTTCTTATTGAGTCTGTATTGCTGTTATATTCTTTACCATTGTTTTATGGCAAGATTGAAGCTGTTTGCTAGTCGATTACATGATGGAGTTCAATATAGATGGAAGATACGGAAGCTAGTTGAAAGAACAAATTTGGTAACATAGAGAAGGAAGAAAAAAATATATATATATAGATTATTTGATTCGAGTTTTTATTTTAGCCAGATTTGTGAAAACGTAATTTGAAATCCTAAAAATTATGCGAAACAGCTGAGTATTTGATTGTGTTTTAAAAATGAATGATTATGAGACAACCACCCTTTAACTTTCAATCTACAAATTAAAGAAAGATATATTACTCTATTACATGTCCTGTGATACACAAAAAATTTGTGTACCACAAGATCAAAGGACATGAATGATATCAATAACTAGCACAAGAACATGTGCTTGTTGACCTTAATTTTTTTCCAGTACTATGGCTATTAATCACTTGTCAAGATCTCACTGTTATGCAATAGCTCATTTTCTAATGAAGTTTTGTTTTGTAAATTACTGTAGCTTTTTGGTCCTAATTAACAGATGGCCCACTACCTCCAAGGGCCAATCACAAAAGTCAACAACATTCACCATATTCTCAATTTTTGCAGTCAAAATCCATTTCAAGTTTGCAACTTTTTAGACAAATTAATCATTCCCATATGGTAACACCTCAAATATTCCCTATAATAAGGCCCAAGCCTAATTGAGTATTAATACTTCCTTTAGTTTCTTGTAGTTTAAGCTACGAGTTTATTTCCTTTCTCAAATAGGTGGCTTATGTGAGGTTTGGCTCTTTTTTTTTTCAATATATGATCTATCATTAGTTTAAAATCTTTTTATGTGTGAACTATTTTTTTTTTTTTTTTTTTTTGACAGATATGTGTGAACTTATATTGATACATACCACCATTAGTTATACCATCATTTCTAAATGCTATTTAAAAATCAAGAGGTCTTGAGTCTAAATCCTAAAAGACTGGATTCCCAAATTGCCGCATTGAAGAGTGACATAAGTAGTTGGACCTCTACTGTAACTTCAATGAATTAGGTTATGTTCTCTTCATGTATGTTTGTTGATATTTATTGTTGATTGTTGATTTTCGTGGATTTTTGTTGATGTTACTGATTTTTGGTTGATTTTTGTTAGATTCGGCAAAGAACGACTTTGCTGATTTTTGTTGATTTTTACTGATTTTGGTAGATTTTTGTTAGATTCGGCAAAGAACGACTTTGCTGATTTTTGTTGATTTTAACTAATTTAACTTATTTTTATTGATTTTTGCTGAAATCAACAAAATTTGATGAGAACAAAGCCTTTTTTTTTTTGAAGGGAAAGATCAATTCATTAATTGAATGCCATACGGCATCTGCAAGATACATCAAAATCGAACGAATATAAATCAAAATAAATCTCTATTCCAAGAAAACTAAGATCTAACAA